>CALNXK010000137.1:525000-560000 GCA_942486035.1 Porites lobata | reverse complement strand
AGACAAGTACTAAAGTGTCTCTAAAAATCCTGGGTCTTCGAGCTTTAAAGCTGAAGTTTTTGTTTTGAGCCGGCTTCCCGGTGTTTGCTTTTTTCAAAGACGAACTCGAGGCAAGAAAATCGCTCAAAGCTTCTTTTACAGCCAGAATTATAACTAAAAATTCTTTGGAACGTGTTCTTTCTATTTGCGGTGAGAAAATGTCTAAAGGCTTTTAATGATGTGTATAAGCTTATATAAACCTGATACTCGGTCAGATAAATGTCTCAAATCTTACAAACGTGCGTAAACAAAATAGCCGCATAAGCTACGCTCGACTTCATTAAGTTAAAAATAAAAAACAATCAAATACAATAAGTACTCAGGTTTACCACTCGAGATGCAGCTCCTCAAAGGTATCAAGTAAGGCCAGTATCGCTTCAGACTTTGAAACACTCTTATGCATTGAGCAAGGTGAAAACGAAAACGATGCCATCCGAAATCGGATTTCCAACTTTGACAAGTGACGTATTTTCTAACCAAAAACCCAATAAACAAACTAGCCATGAATAACAGAAGACTTCCGATAGCAGCTGAATTTCATTTTGTACATCCAGTGGAAAAAGAAAGCTAAAAGCATCACAAGTTGACACAAAACTCTGTCAGCTTCAGCTGTCAAAGTAAACAAGATTTAAGATGCTGCCTAAATTTTCTGCATGAACTCACCTGTCGAATTTTGACCAATCAGAGCATAAAAATTGGACGTAGAACGTGACCAACGCGTGAACATGGTGACAAAAGTCAAAAGCAACTGTCTTCCCCGCCTGTAGCAGCTGACTGAATTTTCGCGTCCGAGGTCAGTTTGAAATCAAAATTTTAATTGTGCGGCACATAAACACAACATATTTCATATGAATTAAAAGAAAAATAAACTTGAGCCTGCGATCACTTGAAAACCAGTACCTTGTCAGCGGATAACTTCAAAAAAATACTTGACCTCGATGGGTCGACACCTGAGCCCACGATTCGCTCAAGTGATACTGTTCAGCGGATACCTTGTTTTGACAGCTGTCAATTGATCACAATTCCTGTGCTCCGATCCCAAACTAAAAAGTATAAGATTGAACACTGTTCGCGATCTAGTAAAACGATTAACTGGTCGGCGGACAGCTTCCAAATAAATCACGTCACCTCGATGAGTTGATACAAGAGCCCGCGATATGGTCATGGGATACTGGTCAGTGGCTATCCTGTTTTGACAGCTGTCAATTGACCATATTGTGAATGTCATATATAAAAGATGGGGACTTGCCAAGACACGCCTGAGACACTCCCCCCTTCCTTTTGATAGTCTCCCCTACCCTACCCGTACAATCTGTAGACGCGTACGTACGTACGTACGTTCGGTCGGTCAGACACGTGACAACCAAGCGAAAAGAGGTTGACCATATTCCATGAGTATGGGGCTCTGTCCCACGCGCGCTTCGCGCGCGCGGGACCCCCGCTAAAAAGTAATATCTTCATCCCACAAAAAACTAAAATATAGTTTGTCCCGCGCAGGCAACAATTCAGTGACTGTTTCAAGCTTGTTGAGGACGTGCCATCGCTATCGGTTGGCCAATAAATGTTGTTTAATGGATTCGTATAGAAATACATGTTAATCCCACGTTTCTTGAGAGACACTAATTTCTTTGTTTTTGTTTGTATATTAATTATTGGTTCATCAGAGTTACCACACACATCCACCAAAAAAGTACCACATGCAAGTAAGTATCCTATGAAGATTTAAGTAGAACAGTGGTAAATTTCTGATTCTACTTCAATTTAGAGTTCGCTTAAAAACAAAAAATTTGGTTTCTCCCAGCAGGGGCACCGAGCACCACAGACGCAGAAACAACACCCAAAAGTAAGTTTTTTCAGGAGGCTCAGATCACATTATGAGCTTAGAGGAGGTTAAAAACAATGGAAAATTATAAAACCGTGAGCCCCAAAAGGCTACCGTGGCTATAGAGGTCCGTTCTCGAAATACCAAGGATGAAATAAACCGTGCTCACGGTTTGATAAAGCTCCTCATACGCGAACTATCGCGAATTAGACAAGAAAGAAATAACCTCTGGAGTCCCGGGTACCAAAAAGCTGTCGTTGTCGCGGTCGCTAAATGAAGAGAGGTGTCGTTTACAAGAGGTTCTAATTACAGGGTTTGGCCTGGGAACGTTTCAGTGCTTTTGATACATATAAATTATAGGTGGTTGGTCACTTACGACAGCACATGAAGGTTTGGACAGTGTACTTTTTTTTTTGTCAGTTTATGATATCAGTCAGATAACAGTTAACGTCGAAATAGGCTTCTCTGATGTTATATTTTCGGGGCTTCTAGTTGGTTGTGTTTGTCCACTTTTAGTATAACTCCTTATGTGCCAGGCACCTGAAATAATGTGATTTCCGTTTTGAATAAACCGTAACGATGGAGATCACGGGTTATTCATGTCCATACTGTTAACTGCAATTTCATGTCACTTCGATAATCCATCTTGGACAAACATGATTTCTCAGTTCAAGCGGATTGAACTCATACTGTTACGATCTTTGTAAAAGTATCGATTTCAGTCTCTAAAAGACAGGGCTAGAATTTCAAACTTCAGAAGCTTGGAATTAAGCCTTATTAGATAGCTGGTTTTTGAGACTTTGCAATCAGAAGGTAGAAAAAGTACTGAAAACCATGCATTTAAGCTCATTTACAATTACTTTGAGGAAATCTGTATTGAATGATTGAAATAAAGGCCTTGAATACAAATTTCCACTTCTCAAATTCTGGAGTAGTGATTTCTCCTCCAATTTTTTTCCATTTTGTAAGCTAATTCTCCAAATGTAAAATTGTAGATTTAAGCTTGAATATTATAAGTGAAATCTTGTTTACTGAGTCTATTTACAAGTGCTAGAAACTTGGAATTCAAGATCATTTGGTGGATCATCTTGCATTAAAGCTTTTTTATGCGCAAAAAGCTTAGATTCAAGACTCCTCACAAAAACGGCTTAGATTGGAGTTTTCAAATTAAGGAAACTCAAATCTCACGTGGTTGAGTAGCATTCATTATTTCAATGCTTTTTGTGTTTTCATCTAATCATATACTTGTATTGGTACATTGTAAATGAAAATTATCTCGGTTACTCTTCAAGCGTTGTTTCAAAAGGCTTTTAGGTCAACTGGTTGCTCCATATTAGAACTTTAAAAAGTAGATTAATTGGTTAAAGTATTTTCTCAATGAGGGCGAAAAAAATGCGTGAATAGACTGTAATCAGGGTTGTTATAGGCAAAATTAAAAGTTTCAGGATCTAATGGCTTGTTTGCTCTAACAGTCTAATGAGAAGGAGCTTCAATTTAGAGATTAGATTGCCAGATTGAAAATTAGGATTTTGGGTTTAAAGAGATATTTCGCTTTTGAAACGTTTGGATAAGTTGTTTCATCGCTTTATAGAAGACAGTTAAAATGTATTTACTTTGTAGTCATCTTTACTGAAGATATACCTATTTCCTATCACTAATCTTTTTCTTTTCTCATTGTTTGTAGGGGCGATGTACAGTGAACCTGAGCATCGAAGCATTGTTGTAATAGATATCGATAAAGAGATAATTGACAGGCGTGGCAGCATGCGGCAAAAAAGCTGTTCAAAATGAGGATTCAAAATTCTCTTCTGATCCACATCCTTCGCGTATAGCTTAGTCCAGTCTTGAGGCGCAAAAAAGAGAGAAGATTGAGAACGAAAATGATTAAAGGGAGACTGCGAATATTTACAAATTCTTACCCTTTCCTTGTTAGCTTAAAATAGGGCGTATTGTTTTATAAGACACACGTGACTCTCCTTCTAAGGTAGCCTGTTCTAGGCTCTCAGATTGTGGGGATGACCCATATACATGTAAGTGAAAGGCGCGCGAAAACGAGTTTTGATGGTAGTGTGCTACTCAAGCAAGATATTTCTCAGCTATCTACTATAAAGAGTGGATTTAAACTGGTGCCATGCATAACAAGAGATGGTTTGCAACCAGTACGGATAGCGTTTCGCTAAAAGTATCTTGATTCTGCATGGGTCACTAAAAATGCAGAAGGGTGAACGCTGGGCCATGTCAGCCTGAGAAAACAGCCGACATTTCGCGACGCCACCACTGGTTTCCCAGCGCGAAATGACGTCTGAGAAACGACTGCAGAAATGTTTCACTACCCAGATGTGGGTATTGATTCTGATTGGTCGAAGCATGAAGGAAATTTGCTTCAGCCAATCAGAAGCACTACTCAGATCTGTCATTAGTATGGGATTACTGCAATCATTTGTCCGACGTCATTTCGCGGGAAACCCGATGGTGAGGTCCCGAAATGACGGCTGTTTGTTCAGACTAGGGAGGTGCATGTTATTTACTTGTTGAGCTTAAAAATATTTCATTTACAGTTCTTTGCCTGACTAAGAAATTATTTCACTTTTTATTTTTATTTTTTGTCATCGATAGGAGACAGTTAAAAATTGCAGTTTGCAGAATTGACAGTGCGATGAAGCGGCGTGGTTCACTAAATCAGCAGCCACTACGCTTTGTGGTTGATACGCTCAAGCTCGATGTCAGGTAAGACAAAGAAAACCACTTGTGAACTGTTCAATTTTGAGAAGCAAAGTAAATCAATGCTTTCCTAGGCAAATGATGCCTTTGTACTGCAGTAAAAAAAGAGGAACAAGGGCAAGCCAGCTTTACTTGGGATCCTAGTATACGGTATATTATAAATCACTGAATGGGTGTTGGGCGTGCTCAGAGGCTACACTTTGCAGGTTCCAGTTTGTTAGGGCATACATAAATATTTACACCTGTCCACTAGAGAAGGGTCGCGTTTATACGTTTACGACCTCATGATGGTTAAGGGTGAACAGGGCTACAAAGGAAAACCTTTGAGAACTTTTTTAATTTAAGTGATATGTCATAGCATAAGTCAACCATACGTTTTCCTTTTCAGGCACTAATGCCAGTGGCTTCACAGGATTGGACTCAACACTGTCAGCCTTCTGTGAATTACAAAGTGTCAATACACCTTTATTACAATGCATCCTATTACAGTCAACTCTCTCCAAGACGGACACCTTTGGGGCCGGCACCAAGTGTCCGTCTTAGAGAGATGTCCGTCTTATAGAGAGTCAAATAAAGGGAATAAACAAAGGCAGGGGCCAACTCTAGGCGTCCGTTTTACAGAGGTGTCCGTCTTATAGAGGTTTCCGTTAAGAGAGAGTGGACTGTATAGATACACTGTAAAAATATTTTAAAAATGCCAAGTTTAGTTGAACAAAATCCTTTTTTTGCCAATTACAATAAGAAGCCTCGTAAATTTTCATTTAGGACTGAGCATCTAGTTGCAGTTTCCAAGGACGCCGAGTTAAATTTCAAATTGTTACTTAGAATTTACTCTTAGCATGTGTGTGACCACATTCAAATTGTTTAACTGTTTTTTTTTTTTTTTACACTGTCGTTCGTGTGTTAAAAGTAATAAATTGTGAATAAATAAATAATAGAATGCAATTAGAATTCGTTGTTATTTTCCCTTATGGAAAGTTTTAAGTTCTACTACTTTTGTCAAAATTAACAACGATATTGATCTAAGTTCTTTTTCTGGTATTAGCATTGGCATCAAAGTATTTTCTACGAAAGCGTAAGAACGGAATGTTTCAGTTAACTCCACTATGAATGAAAAAGTTTAGGGGACGACAAGGAGGGGAGGAACACGTTGGGAATATTTTCGTATTTCCCGGGGGTACTCCATATAATGACCTGTAAGGAGAAGCTCCGCCCGAAAGAAGTACCTTCTTCTTTATAAAATGACGTATAAAAAGGTAAGAACCACGGGATTGAGCCTCCCTGTATACAACTTTGTTCAGTCCCTCCCCCCCACCCTCCAGGGGATAACTCCTTGAGCATGCTTGAAACCTTTCAACTATGATAGGTATTCTCTATCAGAATCTTTAGTCTTTGCGGCACGGATCATTATTTGCCTTTTGTTAAAGAGTAACACTGTACTCAAAACAGTACCAAGCTGGGACCAGCCAGTTGGCCTGAATACGTTTTACAAAAAAAAAAAAAAAAAAAATACGCGTGCACACTTATTCGTATCGTATTCGAATTCGAATCGTTTGAAACACAAAAACAATGGATAGGTAGCATCCTTTACAGGGCATGCGCTGTATGATGTCTGCAATCACAGCATGGGCGTAGCCAGCTTTTCGAGTATTTGTAGGCCTGGGGGACTTTCATTTCCAGATATTCTGAAAATTGCACGCAAGACTACAGCGCACTAACCTCACCAACACTTTGACCTCACCTCAACAACGCATAATTTATTACAAGCGGCAAAGTAATAAAAAAAAAAACATTTGTAGGCCTGGGCTGTAGGCTGCGCCCCTGCACAGTATTTGAAAACCTAGTTTTCGTTCAGCCACACCAAAACGATAAGCCGGCGTTTTCAAGAAATTCCACTGTGGTAATCTTTTTCTAAAACGTGCAGTTTTGTCGTTTCGTGCGGGTTCTCCGTTTTCAAAAATAACCCGAAGCGCGTGGACGGTGTTTAAGGCCCCGTCCACACGTGTCTGTTTTTCCTTGAAAAAGTTTTTTTTTTTTTCTCTAAGTAATTAGAGGAGTTCATTAGTTCATTGATCAAACTGTAAATAGGTATCTCGGTAATATTTGGAATTAGAGTCTTGACTTTATAGTAAAATTTATTCCTAATTATAGAGTATGTAGGACATTGAAAAAAAAGTGAACTTCGTCTTCTATTAGATTGGATCCACAAAAAGGGCAATGCCTATTATCCTTCGTAGTTTGATTGTATCTGCCTATTTCTATCACTAGTTTGTGATTGCTTATTCGTAGTTTTACTAAAGCCCTTCTCCCAACTGTTCCCCTTGTTAAGTCTAAGTAACTAGAGGACAAAGGTGGTATGATTGCTTTTAAAGATCTTTAAAATTCAAGTTTTTGAGAATGTTGAGGGGTGTTTTGCCAATATGAAATATATATCTGTTTCATTGAACTTACATAGCTTTTTACCATAGCTATATCTAATAAATCAGGGGTTAAAGTCAGGAATCTTAAAGTATTCTGACATATTCATCAAATGAGAGTGGAAACTATTTTTGCCATTACAGTGTAAGTCAAATGAGATCAAAAAAGCTTGTTTGACGAAAGATTCCGCACCTTTAAACTGTATATACAAAATGTATTTGAGAATTTTTTGATTGATAGTTATCATCATCATCATCACCGTCGTCGTCGTCATCATCACCATCATCATTATCATCAACATCATACTCTCGATTTAAATACGACAAAACGTCTTAAGCAAGTACTTGTGGCGTCGAGGAAATTAACAGACCTCTTTACGAAAGCATATTGGTTTTTGTCTTGAAACAGGGTCTACGATGACTCGAACACACAAGACATCATGGAGATATCTGTAAATAACGGAACATCGATAGTAGCAAGTTTGAAAGAGCAATTGGAGCCAACAGATAACATCAGTGGTGTTTGCACCGACCAGCGTGCCTATGATAATGACGTTAGTGTTTCGGAAGAAGAATTTTACTAAACGAACTCAACATGGTCATTACAGGGCAATGGCTACGAAGCCTGACTACCCTCTTCCTATATGTTTTTGTTAGCGTTTTTAGCCACAACCATGAAAAGTTGACAGTGACATTTGATTTAAGTTAAAGCAACGGACCACCACAAAAATTCTCTCGGTCAGTCACGTTGCTTCTAAGATTTGAGGTGCGCCGTGGCTTTCATAGTCAGACAGATTTTATATCATGGGAAAGAGAAAAACGGTGGGCGTGCCTACGAGATACTGTGTCGGATTCTTAGAAAAATTGTCAGATTATTGTCAGTGAAACCTGTTGATTTTAAAGAGAGGATCCGCTTTCTTGTCCCCATAAAATTGTTACACATTAAATTTCCTTCTTCTTTTGTCCAAAAGAAATTGTCCTGCTTCCTGTCTTGAAAGGTAGATGACTTAATCAACTCGATCAAAGTGCTTCGGACAATCACTCTGATCGGGTTACGCTAGTTCTCCCTAGGATTGATCAGGTATATTAACAACAAAAAATTGAGGTGTCGGTGTTTTTCATCAAGATTTGTTATCCCGTAAATTAGTGCATTTCTAGATCTTCATTTTCCCTTTGTGCGAATAGGAACGCAGATATCTAGTGCAAAACTATTTTAATTTTTTTCCTTTTTTATTTTTGTTGGGCAATTATATACCTTGATTTGCTTTATACGATAATAAGGTGCAAAAACAACTCGAAATTCTTCACGTTTTAGTCTGAAATATGTTTCGGTTATGCACAATACATTAATAACTTGATTTGCAGAGAGTTGAGGTTTAACAATAAAAAATTAAGGTTGATATATTTCATTGTAGATCAACAACTGCCTATGATATTTGACCATATGTATCTAATTTAAAATGCAAGCAAAACATGCAAATAAAGTATGATAATAGTTGCAAATAAAGTATGATAATAGTGGCGAACCAAAATCTTTGTCTTGTTTCTGTTGGTTTGTTTTCTAGATAAAACCATCATTACTTTCATTTGCTCACTGTGGTGAGAGCATTTGCCTCCCAGTAATGTGAAGTGGGTTCAAATCTCAGTGTCCCGATGCTATATTTGGGTTGAGTTTGTTGATGGTTCTCTATCTTGCTCCTAGGAATTTTTCTCCAGGTACTCCGGTTTTGCCTTCTCCTCAAAATTCAAATTTGCTTTTACATGTAACTTTAATTTCGATCTGAAACACAAGGACACATTTGAACGAGCTACTAAGAATTAAGTCCTAAGTGTTTCGAGGGGAATTAAGTTAATTTTTTTTTGAGAAATCTTTACTCAAAAACACGATAACATAACTCAATTACTACTTCTAATATTTATCCACTGTATTCTGAGTGATTAATCCTGTGGAAAGTGGTCTTGACCTTTTCAGTGCCATAGTGAGAGATATGTTCAAATAAAGCTCATGGCTATGGAATATATAAAAATTACAATATTTTGCAAGAGTCACTGGCAAAAATGACAATAATATGAGAACACTTAACGTAATTTTACAAGGCCATGAACAAAAACAAACCCATTGAGGACAATATCTTGCCATCTTGACTGAACAAGCTTGGTCAATAAAGGATTAATTATATGACCAAAAATAAACGGTTTCTTGCAGGACCCTGCTTGGGCAGCCAATCAAAACAAAAGATTCGCTTCATCTTGTCAGCTTGCAGATTCAGTCATATAACAAAAGTAGATATGCATCAAAGGGATATACCAGTTTATTAAATGGCTCAGTATTCTCTAAATCCTCTATGAAAATGTTACTTACATTTCTTGTGCCTGGCGTCTCCCCTCTTTTTCCTCCAAAATTATGGGTAGTCTGGTTAGTCTCAGTGTATGCTAGCGCCAACCTTTATTAAGATATAAACAGTGACGTAATAGCTATATTTAATAAGATGCTACCAGATGCTTTGAGTAAATTTTTTATGAAAACAAAGAATTGCATGAATATAAGACCAGGGGAATAAGGAAAATATGCATGAATTTTAACTCATCTTGTCAGCTTGCAGATTCAGTCATATAACAAAAATAGATACGTAGTGAATGTGTTAAAACACATTCACTACAAGAAAAGGATGTCATCCAGAAATAAGCCAAAACACTGCAAATTTTCAAGAGAGAAATATAAATATACTACCCACACACTTTTGACTAGTCAAAAGCATAATTAGCAATTACCTAAATGAAAAGTCATACTAACAAAAGGTTAATACTGTAGAATTATCAAAATGGTAAATGTGGATCCTTGTGTAACGCACTAGCTAGATGTCCTGCTCTTTTTATGCTCATGATGTATTAGTAGGGAGCTTACATCTTGTAAGACTGCCATCTTGCTGGAGTTAAATGGCATTAGCAAGGGGACAAAAATCACAGGACACCCAACCAGTATATTATTACACTTGTAAAGCCAAAAAGAGCTCTCCGATCCTCGTCTATTGTCTGTTGTATTTATAGTGAAGTGTAATCCTTATAACCACCTTTATAACAGCTATTCAAAATGTCTGATTAGTAAAATATGCAGCAGGGTGTGTCTTCGTGTTCTTCTTTCATGTTCTTTTGATTTAGGGAGAGGAGAACGAGTGCCAGGTCGCGGGTGCCAAGTGTGACTCGAGCCCCAGTCGAAAGACGTATTGTTTCAGGTGGACAAATTCCAGCAACCTTTGAATGTGTTTTTAAATCACAATGGGCAGCAATAACATCGTAAATATCTTGCAAAGGCATTGTACAGTGCTTTCAGCATATTGTCACACTCTTGTTAAAATCAGTCAGGCGTTCTTTGGGAGTCTGGGACAAAGTGTGAAGAACACAAACCCAGTTTACACTCTTTCTTTTTATAAGACTGTTATTTTTTCCGGCTCAGTGCTACTCATGCTGAATATCATTATTTTTCTACTATACCGATTTGAGGCCGAAAATATTCTTGTATTATTCTTAAATTTCTTAAATGTTGTTTCCATTTTAGCATGTATTGGGTCACCGTTCATAGAACTGTTGTTAGCATTTAGCATTTGACATATTATTCACTAACTATCCTGACTGGTACACAATTTACGCCAATTAAGATAGTGAGTGGAGACCCGTAGATTTTACTGCTCCCAAAACTGAAATTGTAATCTTTATCTAAAGGATTAAATTAAGTGCAAAAACCGTGGACGGAGATCTTACTAGTTGCAAACGTTGGTTCTCTAGAAAAGAGATCTAGTCAGCCAAAATATAACTGAAGAAACAAGAACGAGAAGTCCAAAGACTACTGCACAACTGATTTAATAAAACGTGTATGGTTTTTTATAACAATATTTTGGCTGGCCATACCAGCCTTCTTCAGGTTTACAGCTGTTACTGAACTTATGTAGCAATCACAATATTATATAGATGGAGAATGTCGCAATAAAAAATGTTTAAAAGGGAGAGGCGGTACAACACAAAAACTGGAAAGGAAAAATACTAAAGAGATGGATTACAATAATTCGTCACGGCAGTTTAAGCCTTGAGGTTCAAGGGTCATAGCATCTCAAAATAGTGCAATCACTCACATTAACCGAAGCATATATTCAATTGAAGCTACTTCCAAGTCTTGTTTACAGTTATTTATAGCAGTGGTCTTATTTTGCTAAAAAAAAACAAAACAAAAATGATGGAGCCATACGAAGAAACATGCTATTTATGGACCCGATCTGAGATTCGTTTCCGTTTTACATGAGAACCGTACAGTCTCGGACCGGTACGAAAATAAGTCGTGTCCGGTCAGCGACTGACACGAAGTCAGACCGCTCTGAGTTCGTTTTTAGGCCGATCCCATGTAAACCGCGCATGAAAAGAAATGTATGGAGAGCGATACGAACTCATAACGGTCCGAGTTCGTCCCGGTCTCATGATTTACCCTACCCTGTTCAGCGGCACATGACCCCCTTGCTTCTGGTCGGCACATGAAAGGGGTTGTATCACGGCAGTCCAGTTCATTTTGTTTAATTTTGCCAATTACCCGCCCTCAATCGCTATGGAACTTAAAGTAAGCAAAGAAATTTGAGATACTGTTTCCAATTTCTCCTGGGTATTACAGTCGTCCCAAGAGAAATCGAAAATAATGGTTATGCAAAATTTTGGGAAGTAAACAAGGTGCATTATGGTCTATGTGGAATTGGTGAATGTGGAAGACAAACCATGCAGCATTTCTCATGAATTTGTATTCCGTAGAAATTTGAACGTCCATTTTGTCGCTTTGCCGATAAGAAGTTTAGTGACCTTTCCACGAGCAATTTCTTTTCTTTTGTGGACAATTCCTTGTAGATTAGGCGGCACACTAAGCAAATGTTCAAAGACGCTACTGAACTTTGTGAACTCATCCGCACAATATTCTTGCATAACTACTCAGAGCACATCAACCGTTTGTAAAGAGTGTTTTCAATTGACATAACATCCGCCATATTGGTGTTCTTAACCCTTCACAAAGACTATAATGCACCTTTTACCCCTCCCACCTCCATCCAAGGAAAAAATGCATAACCATTATCCCCGATTTCGCTTGTGGACTCATTCTTGGAGACCTAGGCGCAGATAGTGGGGGAAAGGGAAGGTCTAGTTGACTGTCAACCCAGGAAAAAGTAAAACCAATGATTATGGAAGGGGGGGGGGCAAACAAGGTGCACTAATTATGGCTATGTTAAAGTGGTATTTTTTTCGAAAATGCTGGCTTATCGTTTTTGCGTAGATGAACGAAAACGGAGGTCATAAATACGATGATCCATTCATCATACAGCGTATGCTGTGTAAGGGATGCTATCGTATTTCCACCGCTTTAGCGTTTAACACAGCTCACATCATCTATTATTGATTTGTTTTTAACTAACCATCCGTGGAATTTTTCGGACTCCGGAGTCACCGATATATATCGGAATCAGTGATCAGTGTCTGGTGTATACAATAAAAAAGATTTGTATCCCCAAATCAAATGCAAAGATTGTAGCGAGCAGATGCTTTAAAAACTTCACAGTCAAAGTCAATAATACACCCTTAGAAAGAGTAATTAAACATAAATCCCTTGGAGTTCAAATTGATGAATCTTTGAACTGGCGCCCACACATTCATACCATTTCAAAGAAAATATTCGCTGGTATTGTTATCTTAAGGCGTGTAAGTCATTTTATACCATTTGATACTAGAGTGAATATGTACAATGCACTGGTAATGCCATATTTTAATTACTGTGGTGCCGTATGGGGTAATATCAATAAGGGACTAGCAGACAAACTTCAAAAGCTGCAGAATAGGGCTGCTAGAATTCTCACCTTTTCTAACTATAACGTTCGCTCAAGTGTTTTCTTTGATGAGCTTAGCTGGGAAAGGCTAGAATATGTAAGACTTAAACAGTTGGCTGTGACAATGTATAAAATCCATAATAATCTTTCCCCGTCGTATCTGAGGCGGATCTTTACCAAACCTCAAATGTACATTCACACAATCTTAGAAATTCTGAGTTAAATTATTATGTCCCCAGACCCAGAACTGAGTCTACAAAAGGGAGCCTACACCACAGAGGATCTGTTCTGTGGAACAAGATTCCCTCAGAGATTAGAAAACTGCCTAGTTTAAATGTTTTTAAAACTTCTATTCATGGGAAAGATTTTTCTAATACACCATGACCCATTGTAACTCTTATTCATACTGTAAGTTTTTGTATTTTTAACATTATAGTCAATAGTTCCTTAGAGTATTTTAGTCTAGTTTTAAACACGATTCCTAGGAAGAACATGTAAAATGATACGATTTCGTGTATAAATAAAGATTGATGATGATGATGATGAAACCGGACCGGAAACGGCGCCGGCTTTGAGAAAGTGGGGATGGGCGAAAACGATTCGAATACGCTACGTGAATATGCGTCCTTTTTTGTCGAAAAAAAAAAAATACTAATTGAGGACGAGGCCTCAGTCAAATGAAGACGAACCCCCGGGAGTTGAATTCGTAATAAATATATCTAGCCGAATTTTTGAAAACCTACCTGAAAAATGCACCAGAATATTCGCACAGAAAGCTGGCCATAGCCAGCTTTCTGGTCACTGCGCTGAGAAAATACATAGGGGGCTTGCTGTCCTGCTTGGTCTCATTGTCAAGTTCAGTCCCTGAGCTAACTCGCCATGGGTTGGAAAGGGGCCTCCACGTCAATCCCTAGGGGGGGAGGCTGCTGCAAAAGCGTTGTACCTTCCGTTAGTCCTGGTCTGGGAGAGTCAGTGCACTCGGTCACGTCTGCCTTTAGTTTGTCATGTGAAATTCTTGTGACGTTTGAGGCCCATTGGCCGATGAAAGCATTCCCCTCAAGCACGTGCTAGGCTGGGGGGGGTGGAGGAAGTCAGTGGGGGTGACTTAACCTTGAATTCTCTGCTTAGAACTTGCTGAAGTCTCAAGCGTCCTCCGTCATTCAGGGCCTTTAAGCAGCTAGAGTGTATGGACAAGTCCAGAGTGTCTTTTTGATGGACTTGAATGTTTCTTTTGCTAATCAGGAACCAAGAAGAGAGTCACCTTAAGAGAACCATGGGTAAGAGCTGAGTTTCTTGGCGATATTTACTTTAGTTGAGTCAGTTTAAGGTGTGTGGGCTCCTGGTGTCCGATGTTACGGTTTTCATAAATCCGGCTAGATATTCAAGTTCAACAAACTGAAAAAAAGAGAAAGTTGTCGTCGGTTTTTTACTTTGTCGATGTGAGGGTGAAATTTGGCAATTTCACGTCGTAGAGGTGCAGTGCCAACAAAAAAAATGCACCAAAACGTGTGCTGCACCTGGCAAAGTTGTTGTTTTGCTAATCTAAGCCCATTGCGTTTTTGACGTTTTCGTTGCCGTCACCGTCGTCGACATCTTAATCTCCTTAGGGGACGGACCATTAGAAAAGTTATGGGGGGGTGGGTGGTGAATTTTCGAGCCGCAGGAACTTTTTTTTCGTCATCAAATTCCTTGTATGAAATTTTTTTAGGCTAAAGCATAAATATTTTTTAGGGTTAATTGGCGTGCATGAATTTTTTTCATTTCATTTTCCTTTGGCGAATATTTTTTTTGCACTTGGCCCCTCTCCCCCTTCCCACAATAAGTTTTCTAATGGTGCATTGAAGACATTGAGGGGTTTCTTAGTTGTAAAGCAAAACATACCAAGTGAATATTTGAGTTGGTTAGTGAGAAAATTATGATTCGTATGAAAATGATGTTGTTTGTCGATTAAAGTAATATTTCAACCACTTGTAGGAGTTATGAGTGCTAGTGAACATGGTACTCATAACTACGGTATTTAGTATGATTGACTTGTCATTTGATTTATTTTTTTCAGATTTCTATAATAGCTCTTTTTTTGGATGCTTCAGTTAGTCTATTAATAGATGGCAATCGAAAAAGGCCAGCACTGATGACAGCTATGCTATAGAAATGTAAACAAAAAGAGAAAGCGCAGTCAAGTCTGTTCTTTCCCCAAGCATGTCAACGCATGGCTCAACCCCCCGCGAAGATAAAGCTGTTTTTTTTTTTCTACGGCCATGCATTTTAATTCTAAAAGTTGCAAAAAACTTTGAGAAACTTTCTTTTGAGGCATTGATTTAATCAGGGTTGAATTGATGTAGTCACTTGAAACTTGACATCATAATGATATTCAAAAGAAGTTCAAAATGGAGTAGGAATGGTTTATTACAACTAAGTTTGAACCATGCATGTGTAAATATTTGTTTTACCGTACGAATTTTTTTCGATGCCTGAACGGAGAGAATTTTTAATTTCTTAAAAAGATATTAACAGGTGAAAAGTGTCACGTGACCTATTTTGCTTAATTACTAATTAAATAAAAACGTGAGTCAACCATTCCGGCCAGATTCAAGCGAGAAATGATGATAAAATGACAAAAATACTGTATTTAATATATACTGTGTGGCATCTCGCCACCCCATTTTTAGTTTTCTTTTCTTTCCTGGACTCGACCATAAGTGGTCACGTGACACAGATATCTGATTTCTTAAGTTACAGGAAAATTAAGGTTACCGATTTTTCCGAGGTTGCCAAATTCTGGAAGGTTCTGATAAATTCTCACAAAGTTATGATCATAATAAGATTTTATGCAAATTAGCCTCAGGCTATGCCTTAGTATGCTTGAGTGTACTTATAATTAGTCAGAATTTCATAAAGGGTATATCGGTCTAATAAGCTCCTGAAGTCAAGGTAGTTTAACCTAACAACAGTTGTACAAGCAGCTGTGGCCGGCAGAAATTAAGATAGGGTTAATTACTAAAACCTTTCCTTCGAATCTATTTGTGTTTTTAATCAAAGACTTATATTTTGTTTTTGGTCGTCATATTGTCTGATTGTCATCTTTGGATATAATGGCTGAATGAACAACGACAAAGAAAACTGTCTTCTTACCTGTCGACTGTTTAAAAAGCCGATGGGTGAGGAGTTATTTTGGCCTCAAACGTCTGCTCGATATCACGCCAGGAAAGCTTAGCCGCAGCTTCTCAGGCTTAATAAACTATCAAGAGTTACCAAGATTTCTACGATTTGGAGGTAACAGTAGATATCTTTGACTCAAAGGCAAGTTAAGGTGCATAACCTATGCTACATCAGATAAGAGGGAAGCAGGAATGTCATATTTAAGTTACCATGAATGCGAAGCCACTGAGCTCAAACAAGGAAGTGAACTCTATTTTTCGTATTTACGCTTCCAATATGAGCATACCATGGCTAAACAAGAAACAATGGTGCAAATCTTTTTAGGCTGAACTTGCTTACTTGTTTGCAATACTGAATGGTTAGGTTTGTTGCGATGAGCGTTTCTTGTTCCTGACCATAGAACTGCGACGGTCTTGTTGTAATTAGTTTATGGTTAAAGGCCAAACTCTATACTAGAAATTAGTAGATCGTAGACAACCGGCCTCAAATGATTTGACATGGAGGATTTACGTTACGATCAATTTTCTAAGTTTCTCTGTGTTTTAGTGAGTTACTATTTCATTTTTAAAAAATCAGAAAAACTTATTAAAATCTGCGATTTAGGAATGAGTAAGCAATATTGTTATGAAGGCCGAGCAGGCATTCTTAAACAAAGTTTATGTGGTGTGCGCTGGTACATATTTCGTATAGCTCTTTCGCGACGTTGCCACCATGCATTAGTAAATTGCTGCGCGACAACTAGCGACTATTACATGTTTTGTCCGGAAAAAATTAGCCCATTAACGAAATGCTTTTCTGATACTGGTCTTTCCTAAATCAACCCTAGATTAAAAAATTCAGTATTCCCCTTCAGAAAGATATCCTTTTCAGCTTTGGATAACGTAGCCTGCTGCTGTCGTATTATATTAAGACTATGAGCATAATCATTTTTGCATGACCACCTTTCTAAGTTGAACGTAATTGGAGGTTTCTAGTTGAGAATTTGCGGGCACACGTTTCTTTATTACACCATTTCAGTTCTTTAAATTATTAAAACATCAATAATTAAGTACCTTGTTAACACACCTAACAAGCCAGTTTCAAGTTATTTAAAATGCAATTGTTAAATTCTAATATTTTCCTAATTATTAAAATCACATTAATATTCAGGGGTGAATAATTGCTTTTTTTTTTTCCTCATCAGCCTTGGAACCCAGTATGAATTTTGATAATTCGAAACTAACTAGTTAGCTGCCCCACGTACTCTAACACCCAAAATGCGAACTATTTCCTCCGCATAGGCTCCCGCTGGATTTCCCAATAAAAATAGCAAGAATCTAAAGATAGAAAGCGTTGCCCTTACCCTAAGCGTCTCTTCTGTTTTCCCCCTTCCCACCGTGCCCAGCGCGCTCTCTCTTTCTTTCTCCCCAGCCTCTCTCCCTGTAACACAAAAGAGGCTTCTGTTGAGGAGAGAGAAATGCGAAGATTAATGTGGTCGCCTACGGTCAGGATTTTCCTAAATTTTCCGTAATTCTGTTTTGAAGTTTCCATAAATTTTCCGTGACAACAACTTCTAATTTATGTGAAAATGAAATAATCAGCATGCACGAGCGTGGGGCAAAGAAAAAATCTGAGTCTTTCTTGACAGGATTCGAACCTATGACCTCCCAAATACTGGGCAGGTGCTCTATCCACTTGAGCCACAGAGAACTCAAGGAGAGCGAGGCTAATTATACTAGGTTTATATTTGACATCCTTCCTGCATATTGCATGACTTCTAATTTAGTTGCAGCACAAATATTAGAACCATATCTTGAATAAATTCTAATTTGTCTTTTGTATTATTGAATTGTTCTCTACTCAGGTATGGATAAAATGCAATGGGCTCGTGGCTTGTTCCCATTCTTAAGTAAGTCATGAGCAATCGAAGGTGAAATGCTCAAAGTTCAGGGACACCGTACCCAACGACGGTTTCCTCCTTAAAACATTTAAAACACTTTTTAGGCTATCCAGAGTACTTTCATAGCTCTATAGAAATGCATTTTGAGAGACGCTATGAATCTACCTGGTCATTCTAAGGCAACCTGAAATATTACAAGAACTTCAGGGTTCAGTTTCCAGAAAACTTTAGATGCAGTTTAAGATTTACGAAAGTGAGATTTCAGTGGTTCCTCTCTTCATCACATTTAAAATCAGAAAATTTTAGGTTTCCTTTTTCTACGAAAAATAACTTAACCTGGGGAGCTGAATGCGAAAAATTAATTTCAGAAAATCGTAGGGGACTTACCAGATAAGCTTCGAAAATTGTACGTTAATGGAACGGTCATCTAGAAATTTTTAGTCGTCTTCAAGCTATAGAAAAGTACAGACAAGTTTTGCTTTTCCAAACAGATATTTTACAGAAAACAGTCGTTGGGTGCCCAAAGACAAGACTAAACAAGAGAATTGACGACAACCCAGAGTTATCGAAAGCTAGTACCGTAGTAATCCTCTTTCTTTTATAGGGTCTAACGACAGTTGTAAAGATAGGGAATTAAAAATAAGTTTCAATTCTTTGTATGTACCAACTCGCACACAAATATTTTGTTCATTTACTTTTACGGACAACCGTTTTCGTGTACAGTCAACTACTCTCAAGACGGACAATAGTCAGTGGTGGATCCAGGGAAGGGCCCCGGGGGCCAGCCCCCCACCGTTACTTTTAGACCAAACAGTGAGGCCCGAAGGGCCGAAAAAACTTTTTGTTAAGTCCGGGCTCCTCCGTTATCTCAGGGTCTGGATGACCGCTCCCCCTCCCTTACCTGAAGGTCTGGATCCGCCACTGCACCTACATACAAACAATATCAAAAATTACGTCTATTGTCTTCAGCTTCCCTAGTGTTGATGACATCTGCCTCAGGGTTATCATCAGATCATACAAACAGCAAGTCAACGGGTGTTTTGGATGCAGCAGTGAATTCAAATGTGGCAAGCCAAAATACAGCCGCTGTACCTTCATTGTCGTCTCTGTCGATGTCATCCTCAAAAGATTTTCATTCAAGTACTTTGGCCATAAGTAGTTCGCCATTTGAGGTACTGAGCGCTGGCATGGCAAACAAGCAAACTATAACCCCCTTAACGTTGGTCTTATCTGTGCTGGTGACGTCATCAGTTCTTGTGTCAACATCAGTTGTTCCTTCAAGCACTCTACCCAGAAGTGATTCATCATCTGTCGCCACAATGAGTTCGAATCTGATCACAGAACAAGGTACATCCGGAGTGACCTCAGAATCTTCCTTGCTGTTGCCATCATCAAGTATTTCTGTAAGCAGCTTGCAACAAAGCCATTTGACAGCTGTTGTAGTGGGCACTACTCTGGCAATAGATCAAAGCACGCCTGAAACACCCTCACCGTCTTCTATGCTGCTTGTATCTTCAACAGTGGTGTCGCATCAGTCAGGTATGTTATTTTCAGATGATCTCATCGAGATACAACGAACATTACAGTCGAACCTCCACGGGCGACCATCTCTATTGTAAACGACATCTTCCTCTAAGCGACCATGTTTGCAAACTACCAAAATTTTCTCAGTCAGAACCCTATAAATAGAAACTCTCGAAAGCGACCATCTCTTATAAGCGACTGCGACCACCTTTTGGCTGCATGGTTTAATATTTTTCCGTTGTTTTTGACCCCTCGTAATCGACCACTTGACGCCCGACCACTCTATGTTCGCTGAATTTACCACGCCACTCAGAGTATATGTACGTATACGTAACTTAAAAATTACATGCCATAGACCTTATTCACGATGCCCGCCATCTTTGCACTCGCTTTTAAGGACTGATGGGATAAAAAAGTGATGTCTTGTGGTTTCTCAGGGGGCAAACAAGTGATAAATTTTTCCAATACAAGAAATCGCAGTCAACTTTGTTTACTCTTGACAACAGAAAATGAATAACTCTTTTTAGTAAAATTCAGCTAGTGGTCTATCAGTGCTGTGTTCTGATTGGTTGAGCTACTACTAGGCTATATGTTATAGCCCAACAGTAGCGAAAAGCGCGGGCTCTTTGGCGACAAAAAAGGATTAAAGTCTAGCTTTAACTAGCTAATTTTTTTTTTATTCTCGATATTTTTGACCAACTAGTTGGAATTTACTAGAACAATTATTCCTCTCCCCCTCATGGCCTCTGAGTCAGTAGCCCATTCGGTCTTCGGCTTCATGGGCTATTGACTCAGAACCCGTTCGGGCTCGAGGAATTGATTAAAGACGATAATAGCAAATTATGGGTGGAAGTGATCATTGTTGCTTTTTTTAATGGAGTACCGACCGAAGATGTCATCGTAGCAAGCAATAATGACGTAAGTTTTGTTGAAACTCAAACCGTTCATTCTGCATGACTGAATCGATAGTTGTTTCGGTTTGACAGAATAAACAAAGTGGACCTCGATTTCTCGCAACGGCAAATTTTATCGTTTGTTTGCCCCCTGATGTACCACGTGATATTTGCTTTTAGTAAAATCCAACTAGTGGTCTATTATCAATGCTGTGTTCTGATTGGTTCAGCTACTACTAGGCTATATGTTATAACCCACTAGTAGCGAAGAGCCCCGGACTTTTGGCGGTAAAAAAGGATTTACGTCTACCTTTAACCAGCTAAAAGTTGTTGTCTCGATATTTTTGACCAACTAGTTGGGTTTTACTAAAACAATTATTCCTCTCGCCCTCATGGCCTCTGAGTCAATAGCCAATTCGGCCTTCGGCCTCACGGGCTATTGACTCACAGCTCGGGCTCGAGGAATAATTGTTAATTATCCCATCAATCCTAAAGCGTGTGCAAAGATGGTGGGTATCGTGAATAAGGTCTATTAACTCTCTGCTCTGCCAAAAAGGAAGATGTATAAACTTATTCCCGTAAGACGCCCCCTGTAGTTTAATGCTCGTTTATTGGAGATTAAGTTTACCAGCATCTTTACCAGGCAGAGTACAATTCGTGCCCAATTTCTTTCTACAAGAAGATAATCTGCATCTAGAATAATTTGGCCCAGTATTACAACAAAAAAAGCTACCTCTCGTTGAACTGATATGGCTGATTTTTTTCTGGTATTTCATCAGGCAGCCGAATCAGATTTTACGTCATCTAACTCTGAAAGAATAGAATGCTTAACAGCAATGAGGAATCTCAATGCATTTTGTAGAAAAATTGATAGAATTGTAAACTTTTGAAAGAGAAAATTTCTGGGGACGAGGTTTAGATGCAAACTTCGTTCACATGGCACCGGAAAAATCGAGGACAAACTTTCGACCGGTTGAATATTCATGCGTTTAGGAGATCTTTTAACAGAACCGGTCAAAAATTTGAACGCCACAACCTAGGTCAAATTTTTAGCCGGTACGGCCGAAAATTTGACCAGCGCGATCTGAACACCATAACCCTGGCAGTTAGAGTGCAGATTCCAATCATTAGAAGGATTCCAGATTCCTCGAGTAGAATCACAGATTCCAAATCCCACGATTTCGCATTCCACAAGCAAATTGTTTCTCTGATTCCGGTATCCCGAACACATATCTTACATGGAGGGAAACAACAGCTATAAACAAACAAACAAAAACAATTACTTTATATGGAGCTAGACTGATCCCACACTAACAGGTCTATAAGGCAATTTCGGTACTTACCAGACGATCAAAAAATTGACTCAGAAAATATTGAAGTATTACTGCTTGAAAATGTAAAAGAGCAAAAAAGGAATAACGAAATGCCAAAGGGAACACGATTGGGTAAAACTGAACAAGATATTGCATTCAGGTAAATTTGAAGAACAAGTTTGTTTTAAGTTGTACTAAAGTCGGATGCTCGGGAATCATCAGTTGTTGTGTGGAGATGACAATTTTGTCAGCCAAAGAGGTCTTTTTCTTCAAGTCAACAGAGAAAGATAAAATTACCGAAAATACCGTGGCTGAACGCTCTAAAATTACCAAGAAATACGGGATAACACTTGTGCTGAAAAAGTATTGTAATTGTTTCGCTTCGTTTGGGATTCTTAGATAAGTCAAATTTATCAAAAATACCGGACTGCCCGGCAGTCGACCTGAAAAAAGTTCTAAGTGTCACAAAGCATGGTTTCGTTTTCTGAGCCCAGCGCAAGGCAAACGCTACACTTGAGATCTAAAAAAGCATTTCAGGAGCGCTTGACTTTTCTTAATCGACAGATGATAGTTAGCATTAGCTTGTTTTTTCGATTTGTGAAATTTACTGAGAATGTATAGGACTGCGAGATAAATGTTTCAGAAATTTTGCCTTCGCGAACAATCAAGGTGAATAAAAGTAAATTTACTTTTGAGATAGCGACATTACTCGGTTCTCTATTACTCGCGCTCGTTACATTACAGACTCAGTGAGGTGTGCGAGGTTGCCATTACTTTCGATTATAAGTGATAAGAATCGCAGAGAATACTAACAGCTGCCGATATTTGCAAGATTGATCTCAATGAGTGCTTGCGCAAAAATAGAATGATCTACCCCTTTTTCATAGACTGAGAAAACAAAAGAGAATGGGGCCTAGAAAAGAGCGGAATGCTTGTCAGCGGAGTTTTCTTTTGCTCATGCTCATTGCCGTCGTTCCTTTGGCGTCCATTTTGAAAGTGACCAGAACCAGCCTCCTCCTCAGGCGCTTCGTTTTTCGCATGGCGAGCGCGAAACGCGAGTGACTGGTGATGAACCGCAAGGGACAATGGGAAGGGTACAGACGGCAGTTCAGTCAAGTTCAATGACAACATGCCCATTCAATAATCTCAGTAGCCCATGCACAGCAATTTTTTCTGAGGGGAAGGGGCAACTGTACACATGCTTTTATCACAGTATTAGTTCAAAAAACACACGTCAACCCAATTTCCATTGTCCAAAATCAAGGAATTATAGGAGCAAAGTATTTTGTTACTTTGGGCAAGACAGCTAGATCGAGTTTAAGTTGGATTAGGGGTGCAGGTGCAGGTTTTCTCTTTTGCTGACCATAGTTCAATGACCTGACCACATCTCAGTTCAATAATCTTGGTAGAGGTTCATAAAACATACATCAATTCAATGTCCAGTGACACTAATTTAAGGAATAGGAGCAATATTTTCTATTTCTCTGGGTGAGGTCGAAGCAATGGAAAGGGGTGAGGGTTTTGCATGGCAGAGCTTCTGGTCCATGCATAAAACAGCTGGCATTTTTCATTGCTTGACACTGTTAATAGACCTGCCATTAGCCTACTAATAGTGTAGTGTAGTGTTTTTTACTGCATATTCTTCCAGTTTGTCCAGGGGCCTGTTTTTACTGTTCTTTCCATTCAATGCTTGTATCTTGATTATAATTTTGTAGTTAAAATTTCTAGGAAGGGGGTTGGGGGTTAGTAGTTATGCAGAACCATCTATACTTACTGTAACGTTTTTTGCATTTCAAGGTAATTCTGTGCCCATTGATAATTATTAGATGATCTTGTATTCCTCTGCAACTCCAAAGCAGGTCAAAAACTACCCCTTCAGAAGACTCAGACTTTTGAGGGGAATTTTATGCTACCACAGGTTTGCCAAGAAAGGAACCATGTATAAGCAATCACAGGAACAATAATGTTGAATCTGGGTAGAATGATCCCAAGAACTTCATAATACTCAGTCTTTCCTACCACCAGTTGGCACTGAGACAATGCAATCATCATTCTCTAAAATGGCATTCACAGCATCTTGTTTGCCATGAAATTTGAAATATTGAAACACAATTATTTTTTTAAAGAAGGTGTCTAGGACAACGTCTCCTGTCTGGCCAAATGGTAGTTACGATGGTATCTCATCAACTACATCACCCTCTTCAATCAAAACAAAACAATATTGTCTATCAAATTGAAACCAAAGTTACCAATAATTTTTTTATTAAGACACAAATGATGCGTTATAAAAGAGCATGGCAAAACCCAATTGGTCTATTGTGTAATATCACAAAAACAAATAAAAAACAATACAGACAATAAGTATTTGCTGCACATTCGACACAGCTTCATCATAAAATGAGGTACATAAATAAAAAGTAAGTAGAATTTATTTACACCGGGCTGTGCATTCAGTGACAAGTCTAGTACCCAGTGAGGTAATCGAACAATAAAAAACTACAAATAAAAAAAACCTAGACCTAGTTTTGTGGCTGTTTTTCCTGTACATAAGCTTACATTGTCGAGCAAATGATACACAATGCGAAATCCTGAGACAAAAATTTAACAGATTTAAAAAATATTTTATCATCTATTTAATAACATAACTTAGAGGTCTTGAGACTAGACTGGTTTGTTGCCTTTTCGAGTACTCAAGATACAGCGTGCAGCGAACAGTATTTTAAAGCTTTACAAAATATTTGGCTTCATTTGCTTGTTGCAACAATTCTCAACTCGCCATTTTTCACTTCGACAGAAGAGATCGTTTCATCACTCGGGACCTTAACAGAAACGACTACTAAATTACTAACTTACTAATTTTCCTGACCGGCTGTTACCTTGGCGTGCGGCAGTTTCATTAGGGAGCTTAAGCAGTGACGTTTTTGAGCGACGCACGTCAACCGGAAATGGACTTTTTGCACACTTGAACCGTGATTTTCAACACATTTTTGGGCAGATTGTCTCTACAAGAATTAAGCCAATTGGCAATACAAATACAGTAACGTCAAGGCTTATTAAAAGAGAAAAAGGCTCACTTCCGGTTGACGTGCGTCGCTCAAAAACGTCGCTGCTTAAGCTCCCTATTAAATTAAAGGCAGTACCGTCCCGTCCGCGGCTAGTAGTGTTTCGATTTAAAGTTCGGTAGTAAACATTATGATGCTTGAGTCCAACGTGTGGGGGGAATACAGCTTCCTCTTCATACACACGACGTGGATAGGCAATAATTTGCTCAAAATTCGCAAAATGAGCAGCGCTGAACTTATTTTAAAAACTGCATATTCATCCGCCATTGCTCTTGCCGCCATCTTGAAAACAAGATCTGCCAGACGTCTCGCCCGTTGTCGCCCGCCTTCCTTTGCGCGCACATTTTCATCAAAAGAGAGACGTCTGGGTACGAGGCAGGACCAGAACGGCTTCAAATTGGTTTCAAACTTGCCAGCCTCTTTAGGCTTTAGGAGCGTGAAGTCTGTTTATTTTTGCTTCCCGATAGCACCACGAAACATCTAAGGGTTGTTATGTATATTTAACGACCTCTACCGGGGTTCAGTAATCGATCGCTTCCCTTGTAAAGCGACTCTTTTCTTACACGGTTGAGCAGAATGTGAGACAAAAACCTCGTGATGCGCAAGTTTTATTTGAAAGTTGGAGTGTCTGATTGTGCTAAGGCTATCCAAGACGGAGGATGTTGATGGAGAATACACAAAATACAGATAGCAAGACGAGGTAAGCTGCTCTGGTACTGATCAATAACTAGTACTTAGCAAGTGTAAGGAGCTGTGACACGAAATTTATCAAAATTTCAGCAGTGGGAACCACCACCACCTCATTGAAACAAAAAAAACATATCTGCTCAAAACATGAACAGGACGTTTAAGTAACAAAGCAAAGAGCAAGAGTGAGTACAAATAAAGATTGTTGTTTTTGTTAAAATGAGGAACAGATGGACATGATGGACTTTTAATAAAGAAAATTGAAAAGGATGGTAATTGTTCCTTTTGAAATTTGTTAGCCTAACAGTTTTGCAAATTTCATTTTTCTGGTCTGTAGAGTTTGGTGCTTGGGAGACATATTTGTTGACACAAAGCTGTGACTGACAAGTAAGTTTGTGGCAAATACAGTACGTGCAATTGACATGATTAAAAGAATGATGCAGACAATACTAAATATTGTGACACAGCCTCTTTAAGTCTTCATTTCAGTTGTCTGTGTCGCAGACGCTCTAAACCTTCTGTATAGAGCGTTCGCGAATTAGTGCACAATATTGTGTTCGAATCCCGCAGAGTCGCAAGGACATGTCAGCATTTTTGATTGGCTACTTTCTAAAGCAGTTTTTGATTAGTCTGATTTTAATTAATTGTTGACAGGCCCAACTCGACTAATAGCTCGCTCATGACAAGAGAGACTGAGCTTGTGATAGTGTGAAACGTGACCTTAGAGTCAGCTTGAACAACAGAAGTGTTTCTTGCTCTCTTTTTGTGTAGTTTATGCAGTGCATGGAGTATCATACACTTCCACTAGGCAAAATTTTTTGGACCACTTCGAGTCTCACTTTTAGAGGTTATGAAGCTGGTCTGTTCTATGCATAGTGAGTAATTTTGTTTCTGCAGATGTTTTCTGACAGGATATGATCACATATGCAGTTAACCACAAAATGATTTTCGTTTACCTGTGTTTTAAGCCTTATGGTTTTTTGTTACGGCTAAATAACCTTAGTTTCTTTGGTTTTCTCCTAAATGCCTGGACCTGAATAGCAACATGTGTGTAATTTTTTTTTTTATTTGCAGTGAATATTATGATTTCCTGATTTGTTTTGATGCTAGAACTGTCGGCTAAATTGCAGAATACGCGGCAGTACATCTGCAGCGATTAGAAGATGCTGGAAAACCAGTCAGCAAATTTACAAGCAAATTCTGGCCTTGAAGGAATTCTCTCAAAGCATTTTTGTTCTTCAGAAGAAGGCTTTAAAGTTTGAACTTTCATTGTTTACAGTAAACGATCCTTGCCGACTCAATTCTGCGAATTTTGACAAGTCACTGCGCCCATCCATCATGCATACGTAAGAATTAGGCCAATCGTGAGGCACATAAGAAAACCGTAAGAAACTCGCCTATCAGAAACGCTCACAAATATCCTTGCGTCTCTGCTGGATATTGTAATGTGTTTTCGTGCACTAATTCGCTAACACACTATGCAAATGGTTTAGACGACTACGTGGGCTAGCTGCAATGCGGGTTACATTTCAGTGGACAGCAGAAAGTTCTCTCAAAGCAAGCAGGATCATGGAACTTAATTTCAGTCACAAGTTACAGTGCTGTATGCTTAGTCAATCAAGACAAGTTCTGCAAAATGTAAATCTTGAAATACATGTACTACTTCCATGCTAAAGACAAAAAAAAAAAAATTCCAGTTGCTTGATATTAGTATTTATCATAAAATTATGCCTTGTACCTTGAGTAGGCAAGATGAAGCATACCCTGCTAGCCTGAGTATCAGGCCTTCCTAAGGGGCTAGGGGAGAGGAGATTTTAGATGGGGGAGTGGGGAGGGGGAGAAGAGAAAGGAAGGCGTGACACAAAACCATTCAGGAAATCGTGTGACACATCCAAAATCTGGATGTGGCAGTGATTGGATAACACACAATACTCCCTGACGTCACCGACCGCAAGTAAATACGAGCAGAACGATCGGCAAGAATTTGCCATCGATGTTTTGATTTCATGTGGTACTTTATGGACAGAGACGTAGAGAGGAATTCAAAAAGGCTCTAGAGGGCGCTCTCAAGTTCTTTCCTGGAATAAAAATAAAACCGAGCAAGAATTGTGTTTTCAAAGCCTCGTAGTTAAAAGGAAAGATGTTCTCGGAGAATGGAAAAGCCTCATATACCAGCTTCTGCCGAAACTATGTATTGAGTATTGGTTTCACAAGACCAGGACAAAGAAGACGATATCAGTGCTTCAGATATCTAAGTTCTGATTTACAACATCCTGCCGTTAAAAGTGTATTGTTAATGTAAATAAAATTAGAGCGAGGTAGCCATGTATTGAGAATAGCCGACAGCACCAAAGCTTTAACCTGACTTTGCTTGTGGCGGTTACGATAGCGTAAGTGATTGGAATTCGTTCGCTTCCTCTTCCAATTTTTTTTTTTTTCACTTTTGAAATGTCTTAAACTCAAGCGGGCGCCATCATATTTCGCCAACAGGATTGACCTTTGCTATAGGCTCTCCCTTCTTTCTTAACTGAACTTGTAACAGCTTTCACGAGCTCTCTGTGAAGTGGTGGAATTTGCTGCTGCGTGATAATTTTCTAGGCATATAGGTGTTTCACCATCGCACCTTCCTATTTATTCTTGTAGCTCCTTTCAACCACCCGCGAATACGAGGGATAACCAACAAAACTTCATTCTTGAAGAAGAAGATATTTTCCCTTAGACGATTCTCGGCCTGATCTACATCAGCTTTTTAGCTGCTAGACTCTCTGTTGTATGTAAACAAAAGCAATTTACAATTCTCCGGTCACACGTTTATTTGCAAACAGAGCGTTATCGATTTTTTTACTAGCACAATTCCTAAAACATGTTATAACTCCTCAAAAACGGCAGGTTTTCCATTACAAGTATTCGACAACTCCTCATTAGAGGTTTCAGAAAAAAGTGAAATTGTAGCAACACAAGCACCAGAGCTCGGCCAGACTGTAAGGTGAGATTTATTGTAGGCGAGCTTTTTGACACGTGAAGCTGACAACCCAATGACCGGAAGTGATTTTGATTGGATGGTATCGAATCATGCTGTGTGGGGGTGGAAGGCTCCAGTAAAAGCATCTGTGTCAGGCGTTTCTCTCCTTCAGCTCTCTCCCTTTTTCGCTTCCATCTTTCCTCTTTTCCCCCAGAAACGCCTGATACTCAGGCTAATACCCTGCATTCTAATTGGCTAACCAAGCAGGCAAGATGGGACTCCCTGTAGCTCTGGGCGAGTGCTTTGTCTTATCTATTTTTAATTTTGCTCCAGCCATGAATTTGGATTCTGTTGACTCCTCTATCAGATTAGAAGCGAAATACAATCCAAGATGAATGGAATAGGATTGGAATGGTGCAAGTTACTAGGTCTCCAGCCGAGAAGGCAGACTAAAAGTCCTAGTTCTTGTCAGGACCCTTTTGAAAGCAGTTCTTTTTATTAGAACTGATAGGATACACTTTTTTTCGGTTACTAAGAGTGTGAGGCTTGTTATGTTTGTCGGGGTTGTTTTTATTTTTAATGACAGCTCTGTATTAAGTACAATGTAGCTTGATACCTCATCAGTAATACTGTTATTAGTGTTGCAGTTGTAATTTTAGTGGAGTATGGTTTTGTACAAACAAAAAATCCCACTTTGTTCACTTTAGGCAGATGTGCATCTGCTTCATAACAACTTGTCATTGGACCGACAATACAAGCTGAGGAAAGGTATGATGATTTTTTTTCCTGTGCTGTGATTATCCAAAAATAGTTGAACTGTCAAAATTAAGGTGACTTCCTACAGTTTTCAGAAGATAATCATTCCTAAATCCTTAAGTTTCTGCTATGGTGTTTTTTACTGCCTACAAAAAAACTTCTTAAATTTTCAAAGAGAGTTATACAGATAGTAACTCTTATCCTTGATTATTGTTTTACTCTCAGCCTCATTCAATAACTGTTAATTGGTTTGATGTTTCTAGTGCTCTCTCACCACACAACATGTCTGTGTGACACCTTTTGGAAGAGCAGATAGCTAACGAAGATAACAGTTATGCCATTAAGACAGTCAAGCATAAGTCTTGTCATAAAAATAATATGGTATCCATTGTTGACTGGCATGTGGTTA
Organism: Porites lobata; assembly: GCA_942486035.1. Classification (NCBI taxonomy): domain Eukaryota; kingdom Metazoa; phylum Cnidaria; class Anthozoa; order Scleractinia; family Poritidae; genus Porites; species Porites lobata. Next base: position 530,508 of record CALNXK010000137.1, on the reverse strand, counting down.
AGAGTACAATAATTTTGCAATTGTTATTGGTATTGTTGCCTAGACTGAAGGCCTAGGTGGTTAACACCCTTTAAGATTTGTTTTATTATTCATTCTAAATACTTCCAACTTAAAAAGATGCTTTATACCTTGATCAATGAAAAGCTCCCATCTTCATAATACTATTGAAATGATGAATATATAAATTTCAGGTACTGGAAAAGTGGAATGAAGGATATTAAATGCAAAGAAGATCATCACAGTAGGTCTTTGCATTTATTCCTTTATTCTGCAGTTCCAATATATAAAATTCATATGTTCATCATTTCATCTTTACCTTTCCTGGGTATATTACAAACCAATTTAATGACCTGGCTCCCAGTTGGCTTGCTACATGTAGCTCAATTGGTTAGCCGAGTTCTAAGCTGGTATCGCAAAGGTCAGGGTTCAAATCTCGCTGGGCCTGAATGTTTTTCAGGCTTTCTATTCGCAACTTAAACTGCGATGTTCTTCTCTACATTTATAATATTATTCTAACAGATATTCTTCAAATAGCATTTATCATCCATCGAATGGTATTTTTACTATTGTTGCTATGTTTTTAGCCAGTAGTTAGGTTTTTTTTACTGTGGATGAAATCTTTTGTGATTTTCTTCAGCTCAACCAAAACCAGCTGAGCTACCATACCTTCAGTCCCTTGTTCTGAACAGTTATCTGTAAAAGTGACTCATTTTTCATAAATTAATAATGGCAAACAACTTCCAAATTTGGTCAACAGTTGTTGGTTGTGAAGGATTAGTGTGGGGATTTTCCAATTTGAAATGGAGAAATGTTTTGAATGAATAATAATATTTTATTTGGCAACCTTTCATGCAACTCAACGCAATTAACCAGTGCAAAGTTATGCACAATGGTGTTGTTGTCATTCTGTGTTACTTAAGGTTACCGGATACCTTCAGCATAGGCCCCCGGGTTACTCACATGCAAGTGTGGTAGGGCTTTCCGGTTAAACTGCAGATATCTAAACCATACATGTATACCAATAATTTAAACCTTTATTGAACTGGCTATCTTTAGAAACCAACACTTTTAAAAAAGTTCACTGTCGATTTTTTTCTGCTTTTTTTTTCTCTTAAATTGCAGGATCGTACAAATATAGATACCGTTTCAGCTAAAGGTCAAAGGGAATTTGTTCAATGGACCGAAAATTTTGAGGAACGTTTCTTTAATTAGTAAGCAACAAACATGTAATGGGTGAATTTTGTGTTTCTTAAAACTTTGTTGTTGAAAGGAATTTTTGTATAATCATCCAAATTTTTTTAGCCCTATTTACAAATTTTTCTGTAACTTTTCACCAGAATCGAAATGGGAAAACCCCCACAAGTTTTAAGCACTTTGACTTCCAAAAGAATAGAACTAATTAGTAAGTAAGTAATAACTTTATTTAACGAGGGTAAAGACATTGATTACTGGTCACCCAGTAGTTTTCATAATGGCCCTCCTAAATTAATTAAAAAAATCACTTTGGATTTTAGCTTTGGAAAGGTGATTTGGGTTCACATTAAAAGAATCGCAAAAAATTGATAGTGCAATTATTTTAAAAAAAATGTTGGTCTAGATAGCAGTTCACCAAGCTTTTATTTGAAATAGGGTTTTAGGTGTCTACAGTTTAACTGGAACACACGAGATCACTTGCACATGACATCCCTGAGGGTACAATGTATCCGGTAACCTTAATTTCTTCGCACTTACTCAAAAACCTTAAAAAGCTATGCATATGTTTACATGTATTCAGCTGAGTGAAATTATGGATGAAGCTGGTCTGATTTGATATTATAATACTTAAAATGACACTCTCTTCACTTTTATTTGCAGGTGCCATTGTTAGGTACCTACAGTCACTTCCTGAAAACCACCAAAAATAAAATAGGACAACAAAGTATGTTCATGAAGGAAAAGGGTATGTTGACTTGAACTTCTTTAATTTTGTAAGCCACTGTATGTGTAAAAAGCATCAACCAATAATAAATCTGTACGGTGCCAAATTACAGTTAACAGCAGTTTTGACTTTGCAATGACCAAGTAGATCATCACCCATAGGCCCCTATCACGTCTCTTTTAGACAAAAGAATATTTAACTGCAGGCTTAACTGTAATAGCAGCTGTAAGTTGCTGTTTTAGTTGTAGCAAAATATTTTACCCACAAGTAAATGATTAATAAAATAAATTTATTGTGGACATTTTTTCTGCAATTATAGGAATTAAGACCTCTGCATAAAAACGAGTCCTAGTACAGGGCATATAATTTATGTAGCCTGATTTTAATGTAAATTTTAAAATCTCCTTCAGCTTTTCAGTGCACGAGTTAAAGTGGAGGTCCCCCTTGGGCCAATGTATTAATGAGCAGACTCAAAAGAAGAATCGATCAGTCAAGAGAAGAGGAAGTGCGACCACGTGTGCCAAGATTCGAGGGACCTCTCTCAGAAGGTGGAAGAGCACGCAGAAGAGGTTAATCTGAACACAACTCAGAGCCGGAGGAGAAAGAGGAGGTGCAGACAGAAATTCCAGTGGCATCACCACACAGGAGGAGAAAACGATACCATTATTTTGGAAGTGATGACTCTGAAACTGATTAACTCTCTCATTCTAACAGGCTTCTTAGGGCTATTTTTTAATCATTTTATTCTGTAACATACTGAGAATAGTATTGTCTGATAAATTATCTTCCTCGTTATTTCTTTCGAGGTTAGGATTTCATCCTAAATTTACAAATAGAAACAATGAATTATTTCTACTGCAGCAGTATTGCTCACATATGAATAGCAATATTATTACTATATCAACAAACTTTTGAAGTAACATTGATTTTTTTTGTGTTGAAATGAAAAGGTTTATCCTAAGTAAGTGCATGTATTTATAAACTAGCTGATTTGCTAAGCAATGATTACTATTCAGCACTGGAGCTTTTTTGGATGGTTTTTTAGGAAGTTTTGTTCCTTTCAAGCTTGGTGAAAGAGACAATGTCATCTCTTTTTGTAATTATCCAGGAGGAAACTTTTAATCAATGGCAAAGGAAAATCCAGGACAATTTTAAATGGCATTTTTTACAATTAGTTAATACTGTATAACTAACTAAATTGTTAATTTTTATTAAATAAAGTTTTGATGGCTGATAGTTACAATGTCTTCCTTCATTGAACTGCACGAGACAAAAAGTAGTCCATGGAGTCGTTTTTAGGGCTTCGTCATGCGTTCCTTCCCCAAGTAGCGCGAGGCGAAGCCCCAAGAACGTCTGCTATAGAGGCTAGACAAAAAGGACACTCCTGGGCTTCGGTTAGATAGATCTAAGTATAGACCCGATGTGAAGGTGAATCCTTTAAGACCAAAGCATCTGAACGTCTCAAAAGCGTAATCATCCAATAATATATAAACACGTTCATGTTCAAGAATATGCAAACTGAATTTCAGGAACGAGATAAGTATTTCTAGTCATATTCTTGAACGCGAAGGGTGTTCGTAGTTGTTCGAGTATGAATACTGCAGAATACCCACGTAATGCAAAGTCATGGGTTCGCAAACGCGGCGAACACTTGAGATGTGCGTTAGTATTCGGGCGTGTTCGCGTCCGGTAAACCATTCGTCACTGTCGTGTTCGCGTCGCATGCGGACTCGAAAATTTGTGGTCATACTAAGATGTTCCGATGACAAATGATCATCATTGTTCGAAGCTGGTCAATATCGATCTTTTTAGAAAAGGAGTCGGGAGTATGCCGTTTAGAATGCTTCATAGTATTCGAAGGTATTCTATTTGAATTCGGAAAAACAGTCCGGATTCTAGGTAGAATATTCTAGGTGTGCGTCGCGTCATGCGTGCTTGAATACCTCAGGATATTATCGTACACTCCACGTGTGCCTATCCGTATTCGGGCAAATTCGGTCGCGAATATGTACCTTTTTGCACACTGTTCCTTCCCTTTCAAACATATTAATTAATGAGATACATTGTCTGAGCTTGTTTACTGGGCTCATTATCAAAGAGATACACCATATGGAGAAAAATGGCTAAGGTCAAACGCCCAAAGCCGCCTTTATTTAAATATCAACATTCTATTGTCTGAAAAACATACTTTAAAGATCAGCCCTGTAAAGGTGAGGGCACAAAAAAACCCCAAAACAAAATTATAGCGGAGCTCGCGCGCGCGTGGGCGGAGCCCCATTGCTAAGTAAATCTACCCATCTCAGAAAATTGGTAATCACGTGACCGTACACCGACCGACCGCCCGCCGTCCGTCCGCACCACAGGAGAACCAATGTTTACTCTCACACTTTTAGCTAGTTTGGGAGCCCAAGAGAAAACTAATTGTTGAATCAATCAATCATCAATCAATCAATGTTGTGATCAATTGACAGCTATCAAAACATGGGAATCCGCTGACTAGTACCACCTGACCGTACCGCGGGCTCAAGTGTCGACCCATCGAGGTCGAATATTTTTTTAAAGTTATCCGCTGACAAAGTTTCAAATGATCGCAGGCTCAAGTTTATTTTTTTCAATGTTTCATATGAAATATGTTGTGTTTATGTCACTATGGCCCCGCACTATTAGGATTTTGATTTCAAACTGACCTCGGAAGCGAAAATTCACCCAGTTTTTTTAAAAGTAAAGGCGGGGGAAGACCTTATCTTACCATGGTCACGCGTTGGTCACGCTCTACGTCCAATTTTTATACTCTGATTGGTCAAAATTTGACAGGTGAGTTCATGCGGAAAAATTATGCAGCATCTTGAAAGTAGTTTAATTTGAGAGCTGAAGCTGACAGAGTTTTGTGTCAACTTGTGATGTTTTTAACTGTCTTTTTCCTCTGGATGTACAAAATGAAATACAGCAGCTATCAAGAGTCTTCTGTTATTCATGGCTGGTTTGTTTACTGGGTTTTGGTTGAGAAATGCTTCGCTTGTCAAAATTCGGTAATTCGATTGCGGATGGCGTCGTTTTCGTTTTTCACCTTGCTTAATGCGTAAGAGGGTTTAAAAGTCTCAAGCAACTGTGGCCTTCCTTGATAGCTTTCAGTAACTGAATCTCGAATGGTAAGCCTAAGTAATTATTGTATTTGATGTTTGTTTTTGTTATATCTAATTTCATGAAGTCTTGCATAGTTCACGCCGACAGTTTATGCGGCAAGTTTATGCACGTTTGTAGGATTTGAGTCGATGATCTGACCTAGTATCAGGTTTGATGTAAGCTTACAGAACTTTAAAAAGCCTTCAGATATATTTCCTCACCGCAAAGAGGAAGAAAACGTTCCGAAAAATATTTAGTTATAAATTTGGCTGTAGAAAGAAAACTTTGAGCGATTTTCTTGCTTCGAGGAGTTCACCTTCGAAAACAGTAAACACCGCGCCGGAAGCCGCAAAAACATAAACTTAAGATTTACGCTTAAAGACTCAGGATTTTTAGAGACACTTTAATACTTGTCTTCGTGAATGAAAATTGTTGTCTCTGTAAATGTTTCACGGAATTATATCTCT
>CALNXK010000137.1:442500-520000 GCA_942486035.1 Porites lobata | reverse complement strand
ATTTTTTGCGTTCGACAAGTTTACTTAACAAAATCTTGCCAACAACTCTGGGAGCGTGTAAACCAACATTTCATACTTTTTATACATCACATCTGAAACAGTAATATGAGGCGTTGTTTTTATCATATAGACCTCAGACAAAATGCAGTATTTCAAAATTTTTCTAGACAAATTGCACTCATTCAATATTCAGAACCGTACGAAGCACGCGTGGGCTTTTAGCAAAACCGTTCAAAAAATTTCCAAAATCACCTATACGGCCAGCCGGTTCTCACTTTTGACAAGCGCCAAATTTTCAGTGAACATTAAAAGAGTTACGCTTCAACATAATAAAGAATTCATTGTGTTTATTTTTTTTATTAAATGGTTTTATAACGATGTGTAATCTTAAAAAGCGTTTGATACGAGCAGCATTTTGAGTATACTCCTGCAAGCGTTGTTTATGAACGACTGAAAACAAACGGCAAAGCGATTAAAATTGTAAGAGACTACTAACAATCATTAAAAGAAATGTAATTCGGTGAAACATTTACAGAGACAACAATTTTCATTCACGAAGACAAGTATTAAAGCGTCTCTAAAAGTCCTGAGTCTTTAAGCTTAAGCTTAAAGCTTTTAGCCGGCTTCCTGGTGTTTACTGTTTGCAAAGATGAACTCGAGGCAAGAAAATCGCTCAAAGCTTTCTTTCTACAGCCAAAATTATAACTAAATACTCTTCGGAACGTTTTTTCGTTCTATATGCGGAGAGAAAATATCGACTAAAGGCTTTTTAAAGTTCTGTAAGCTTATATATACTAGATCAGATCATTGTCTCAGATCTTAATACAAACGTGCATAAATTAGCCTCATAAACTGCCCTCGACTTCATGAAATTAGATATAAAAAAACAAACATACACTGTATACAATAATTACTTAGGCTTACCATTCGAGATGCAGCTCTTGAAAGCTATAAAGTAAGGCCAGAATCGCTTGAGGGACTTTTCAACCCGCATCCAGCGAGGTAAAAACGAAAGCGATGCATCCGAAATCGGATTTCCAACTTTGGCAACCGGCGCATTTCCCGACCAAAAATTCAATAAACAAACCAGCCATGAATCAAAGAAGACTGTTGATAGCAGATGTATTTCATTTTAAGCATCCAGTGGAAAAATACAGTAAAAAACATCACAAGTTGACAAAATATTCTGCCAAAATTCGGCCTGATTTGTTTTCCAAGAATTCGATTGTTTTCTAGGCCTAATCTACTGTGATCAAGAGCTATTATGGCTCTTAAATGTGATCGAAGATGATTGCTATTTTTTGGGTGTCTATATACGGCTATCAATTCGATGTAAGATTTTTTTTCAATCTAAAATCACTTAGCCTTAGCTTTCCCTAAAAAGTCACATATGTGCCCTTAAGTTAACTGATTCGTGGATTGCAAGTTTATTGTTTGATTTAAATATTATTAAAGAGAGCTTCGCTTTTAGCCCTGGCTAAATCTATATATTAAGGTGGTAAAAAGAAAAAAATGTTTGAAATATTTTTCCGAATAATATACTCCAAGTGTTATGTGTAATATTCTTTTACAGTCTGTCCAAATACGACAACCTTGAATGAGATTTCAGGGGTCATCACCAGTCCTTTCTACCCCAGATATTATCCTTATCAGAACCAAAGCTGCAGCTGGGAGATCCGGGCAAGAAAAGGAAAACGAATTGTATTTACTATTGAACACATGGATTATTATTATTATTGGTGGTACATTAGCAGAGAGTATTGCTTGCGTTATTATTTGGAAATTCAAGGTGGATCCATTTCAGTCTACGATGGTCCCAAATGGCATTTATGTGTCGCTCCTTTAACAGCCAACGTAATGTACGATTGGTTTAAAGAGCGAATTAAAGTACTATTTTTCTCCGACGGTAGTAGACGACGGCCTCTTAGATTTAGAATATCATATATTCAAGTAAACTTCAGTGTATCCGGTAAGTAAATATTGCTTATTTCCTGTTGTGGAAGTGAAAATGAGAAAACCTGTACGCCAAGCTAAGGATACATCTTTCACTTAAGATTCAGATAACGACAAGTTTTGTTTTCTGTTCTTGCTTTTGTTTGTTTGCTTGCTTTTAACATTTGGGCAATTTGCTTATGATCTGGGTGGGGCACACACTTGCTCCGTGTCATGTTTTGGTTGGTGACTAGTTAACTTAGACCGTAAATGGTGGCCTAAAGATCTGAGTTTCAGGCCTTTCCGTAGGAGAGGGGGGAACAGAAGCGAAGGGGAGAAAGTGCCTCGTTCCTTAAAATCTCCTCTCTTCAATGAGCTATGGAATGCATATTACTCAGGATACATCACTGCGTCACTTGTAATCCTCTTTTAGGATGCTCCAACTACACAACCCTCAACGAGTCCAGCAGAGCAATGACACATAACAGAAGTATTTCTTACCTGTGCGATGCAAATCTTAATGGATGGTACAGATTTAACGGAGAGGCTGGAACGCAAATGGCTGACTCTTGTGTCAACATGTATCATTGCGGCACCGAGTCACCTGGATGGCTGAACGGAACTCATCCCGACTTAACTGATGGGGCCGTTAAACGCCAAGTGTGTTTTAGCTCTTTTGACAACTGTTGCCATCATTCAACTAAAATAACTGTGCAACATTGTGGAGGATTTTACGTTTACAAACTTGAAGGACAATCCCATTGCAATCTGCGTTACTGTGGAAACGGATCGCCATACGCACAAGGTATTAACAAAAATAAAACAACAACAATCGTTTTATTTCATTGTTTGGCAGACGTTTTTGAAAACTTCAATTTCAAAATTCATGCCTCGTTTTTCCAAAGACATTGCATTTTCTAGCAAAATAAGAGTTAAACACTAAGAAGTTTTTAAGAAAATAATATAGAAGCAACTAAGGCTCATATAGTAGTAACTGAAGCTGAACAAGTAGACAAGAATTTGACAGATTGTACTACACGGAGTTTTCCTTTCTTTCATAGAATGTTACAATTACAAAGTTCTTAACGAGACCAGCAGATCGAAAACATACAATGCATCTTATTTTCAATGTGATCGTTTGCTGTCGACCGACTGGTACAGATTTAGTGGAGCAGCTGGAAATCAAATGGCAGAGTCTTGTGTTGATAGGTATCGCTGTGGCACGTATTACCCAGGTTGGCTCAATGGAAGTCACCCCACAGTAAACGAGGGGGCTGTTCAAAGAAGAGTGTGTTTCAGTTATTACGGATACGGCGGTGACTGTTGTTCTTTGTCGACTTACATCAGAGTCCGTAACTGTGGTGGCTTCTTCGTTTACCAACTAAAGCCGTTAACTGCATGTTACTCACGTTACTGTGGCAACGGATATGTGTCATCGACACCAACGACATCAGGTACACTTTTTCCTTCTTTCTGTTTTTTCTTGTTTTAATTTCATTTTCGTTCTGCGGATGAAGCATTAGGCATTCATCGATGAAAGAACAAACTGCTTGCCCTCAAATGGTGAAAATCAACGGCAGCTATTCTAGCGTATTGCCACCCTCCCCTTCCCCTCCACCCCACAAATAAACCCTCTAATGGGAGAATTCATCCACAACCCTTAACGACAACTGTATGGTTGAAATATTGGTTTTCAGTCCTGAAAACTCTAAGTGAGCCTAAAATCTTCAATTCACACCTAAACGAGGCTTCTACGAAGGGAAACAGCTTCCCGCACCAAGAAGAAATGGATCATTATGCGTTTCTGGGAAATTGCCCACCTACCCCTCCCCTAAGCCAACATTAACATTTACTTCTCACTTAAGGAAAAATGTTGACTAAGGGGAGGGTAGGTGGGCGGCCCACCCGATTCTGAAATCTGCTTATCTGGAGCTGAGCTTTCTTACATTCTAGTGATGAAGTTCGTTGAATAAACGAGAAATAATAACATCTATTTCATGATAGATATCTGAATCTTAGGCCCCGTCCACACGTATCCAGATATTTTTAAAAACAGATATCTTTTTCTCCGTTTTCAAGAAAAAATTCGAATCGTTTTCGCACGCTGAAATGAAAGGAATACGATAGGATCCCTTACGGAGCATGCGTGATGCTAGAAGTATATGATGTGATGACATCATCGCATTGGAAACCTTCGCTTTTCGTCCGTCCACACATAAACGAGAAGCCGGCCTTTCCAAAAATCTCCACGCTGGAGAACGTTTTTGAAAAGATGCGTTTTCGGTGACCACTTTCACCGGATACGTGTGGACGGTAGGCCAAACTGGAGAAAAATGTATATAGATCCGTTGATTCAAACAAAAAGAGATAAGTGTGGAAAGGGCCCTGGTGGTGCCGTATAGAAATACAGAATTTTGCGTTTAATGAACCGACGACGTCAAAAGTGCAGCGTTATTTAACAATTAATGAATGAGGCTGAGTATCTTATGAAGAATTATAGAGATCGAGGAGGGTACTATCCGTCGAAGCCGTAGGCCGAGGCGGATAATACCCTCCGAGATCTCCATAATTCTTCAAATTATACGGAAGCCGAATTCAATAATTGTTTTATTATTCATTCAAAATAATTCCTAGTTAAAAAAAAAGCGAAAACATTTTTACCTCCATCGATCCATCGATGTTAAGTTCATCTTCGATAGTGCACGTTTAGGGTTGTTGAGCTCCGCAAATATTCTGCAAATAGCAGATGTCGCCCTTCGAGTTGTCTTCTTGCTGTTCTTGCCATGTTTTTAGCTATTATTTCGCCTAGTTCGTACTCTTGAAACGAGTGAAATGTCCGCCATTTTTGTTTCCACAACCAAAACAACTCAACCTCGTCCTCAGGTCTTCTCCGTTAACGGTGCATTAACTTGCAAAAACGCTGCATCTTTGACGTCATTTCCTCGCTAAACACAAAATTCTTCCAAATTTGGTCATCAGCAACTGGTTATGGTGAATTATGCGCGTGCTTTTAGCTAATCAGAATCGGGGAAATATTTTGAATGAATAATAATGCAGGTTAATGCACTGATAACCGAGAAGACCTTGGGACGAGGTTGAGTTGTTTTGGTTGTGAAAACAAAAATGGCGGACACTTCACTCTTTCAAGAGTAAGAACTAGCCGAAATAATGGCTAAAAACATGGCAAGAACAGCAAGAAGACAACTCGAAGGGCGACATCTGCTATTCGGAGAATATTTGTGGAGCTGAACAAGCCTAAACGTGCACTATCGAAGATGAACTTAACATCGATGGAGGTAAGCTTGCTTTAGCTATGTTTTTAAAGTAGGAATTCTTTTGAATGAATAATGAAACAAGTTTTGAATTCGGCTTTCGTATCATGTGAACAAGTATGGAGATCTCAGAGGGTGTTATCCGCCTCGGCCGATAACACCCTCCTCGATCTCCATAATTCTTCATACGATACTCAGCCTCATTCATTAATTGTCAATTACCCCACGTTTCTGGACAGAAACTAATTTCCTTTTTTGTTTTGTGTTGTTTGTTTCTTTGTTTGATTGTTTGTTTTTTTCATTAGAGTTACACACAACCACCACAAAAGTAACACCTGCAAGTAAGTATCCTACGAAGATTAAAGTATAAAGTTGTACCGAAGCAAATTTCTGATTTTACTCCAATTTAGAGCTCGCTTAAAAACTCATCAATGATATTTTTGGTTTCTTCCAGCAGGGGCACCAAGTACCACTGACACAGAAATAACACCCACAAGTAAGTTTTATCAGGAGGTTGAAAGAACTTGGTATTTATGGGAAAAGATGGATACCTTTCCGACTTCAGTTAAGCGCTATAGAAAAACAGTCGACCCTCCCATAAGCGACCATGGTGGTCTCTTCGTAAAAGAGGTCCGGACACTCCTATTTTTGGAAGAGAATGTACCTTTTTACTTTTTGGAACAGACGTTACGATATGTGTACTGTAGTTCCATGTTGTCACTCACATTTCTTCGTGTGCACTGAGAAGCGAACAAAGAGATCACACCATGCGCTTATAGGAGATTAAAAACAATGGGAAATTATAAAACCGTCAGCCCCCAAAAACTTCCCTGGCTCCAGAGGTCCGTTCTCGAAATACCAATTATGAAATAAACCGTGCTCACGGTTCGATAAAGATCCCGAGACGCGAACTATAATACCAGGAATTAAATAAGAAAAAAAAAACCTCTGGAACCCAGGGTATCAAAAAGCCATCGCGGTCGCTAAAGAGGGTTGTTCCTTTACGAGAGGTTCTAATTAGAGCGCTTTGAATGGGAAAGTTTTAGTGCATTTGATACATACAGGTGGTTGGTCATTTACGAGAGGTGGTCGCACATGGAGGTTTGGACAGTATACTTTTTTGTCAGTTTATGATATCAGTCAGATAACAGTTGCCGTAGAAATAGGCTTCTCCGATGTTATATTTTCGGGGCTTCTAGTTACTCGTGTTTGTCCACTTTAAGTATAACTCATTATGTGCCGGGCACCTGAAGTAATGTGATTTCCGTTTTGAATAAACCGTAACGATGGAGATCACGGGTTATTCATGTCCATACTATTAACTGCAATTTCATGTCACTTCGATAATCCATCTTGGACAAACATGACTTCTCAGTTCAAGCGGATTGAACTCATACTGTTACGAACTTTGTAAAAGTATCGATTTCAGTCTCTAAAAGACAGGGCTAGAATTTCAAACTTCAGAAGCTTGGAATAAAGCCTTATTAGATAGCTGGTTTTTGAGACTTTGCAATCAGAAGGTAGAAAAAGTATTGAAAACCATGCATTTACAATTACTTTGAGGAAATCTGTATCGAATGATTGAAATAAAGGCCTTGAATACAAATTTCCACTTCTCAAATTCTGGAGTAGCGATTTTGAGTGTAGATTTGATTTCTCCTCCAATTTTTTTCCTTGTAAGCTAATTCTTCAATTGTTAAATTGTAGATTTAAGCTTGAATATTATAAGTGAAATCTTGTTTACTGAGTCTATTTACAAGCGGTAGAGATTTGGAATTCAAGATCATTTGGTGGATCATCTTGCATTAAAGCTTTTTTATGTGCAAAAAGCTTAGATTCAAGTCTCCTTACAAAAGCGGCTTAGATTGGAGTTTTCAAATTAAGGAAACTCAAATCTCACATAGTTGAGTAGCATTCATTATTTCAATGCTTTTTATGTTTTCATCTAATAATATACTTGTATTGGTACATTGTGAACGAAAATTATTTTCTTTACTCTTCAAGGGTTGTTTCTAGAGGCTTTTAGGTCAACTGGTTGCTCCATATTAGAACTTTTAAAAAGTAGATTAATTGGTTAAAGCATTTCCTCAATTAGTGAGAAAAAGTGCGTGAATAGACTATAATCAGCGTTGTTATAGGCAAAGTTAAAAGTTTCAGGATCTAATGGCTTGTTTGCTCTTACAGTCTAATGAGAAGGAGCTTCAATTTAGAGATTAGATTGCCAGAGTGAAAATTAGGACTTTGGGTTTCAAGAGATATTTCGCATTTGAAACGTTTGGATAAGTTGTATCATCGCTTTATAGAAGACAATTGAAATATATTTAATTTGTAGTCATCTTTACTGAAAATATACCTATTTCCTATCACTAATCTATTTCCTTTTTCATTGTTTGTAGGGGCGATGTACAGTAAACCTGAGCATCGGAGCATTTTTGTTATAGATATTGATATAAAGAGATAATCGACAGGCGTGGCAGCATGCGACAAAAAAGCTGTTCAAAATCAGGATTCAAAATCCTCTTCTGATCCACATCCTTCGTGTATAGCTTAGTCCAGCATTGAGGCGCAAAAAAGAGAGAAGATTGAGAATGATTAAAGGGAGACTGCGAATATTTACAAATTCTTACCCTTTCCTTGTTAGCTTAAAATAAGGAGTATTGTTTTATAAGACACACGTGACTCTCCTTCTAAGGTAGCCTATTCTAGGCTCTCAGATTGTGGGGATGAAGCACACATGTAAGTGAAAGGCGCGCGAAAAGGAGTTTCGATTGCAGTGTGCTACTCAAGCAAGAGATTTCTCAGCTATCTACTATAAAGAGTGGATTTAAATTGATGCCATGCATAACAAGGGGTAGTTTAATTTGCAACGAGTACGGATAGCGTCTCGCTATAAGTATCTTGATTCTACATGAATCACTGGAAATACAGAAGGGTGAACGCAGGGCCATGTTAGCCTGAGAAAACAGCCGACATTTCGCGACGCCACCACTTGTTTCCCCGCGCGAAATGACGTCTGAGAAACGACTGCAGAAATGTTTCACTGCCGAGATCTGGGTAGTGATTCTGATTGGTCGAAGCGTGAAGGAAATTTGCTTCAGCTAATCAGAAGCACTACCAGATCTGTCATGAGTATGGAATTTCTGCGATCGTTTGTCAGAAATCATTTCGCAGGAAACCCGATGGTGAGGTCCCGAAATGACGGCGTTTGTTCAGACTAGGGCGGTGCTTGTTATTTACTTGTTGAGCTTAAAAATATTTCATTTACAGTTCTTTGCCTGACTAAGAAATTATTTCTCTTTTTATGTTTTTTTTTGTCATTGATAGGAAACAGTTAAAAATTGCAGTTTGCAGAATTGATAGTGCGATGCAGCCGCGTGGTTTACTAAATCAGCAGCCACTGCGCTTTGTGGTTGATATGCTCAAGCTCGATGTTAGGTAAGACAAAGAAAACCACTTGTGAACTGTTCAATTTTGAGAAGCAAAGTAAATCAATACTTTCCTAGGCAAATGATGCCTTTGTACTGCAATAAAAAAGGGGAACAAGGGCAAGCCAGCTTTACTTGGGACCCTAGCATAATGCATATCATGAATAACTGAATGGGTGTTGGGCGTGCTCAGAGGCTACACTTTGCAGGTTCCAGTTTGTTAGGGCATACATAAATATTTACACCTGTCCACTAGAGAAGGGTCGCGTTTATGCGTTTACGACCTCCTGATGGTTAAGGGTGAACAGGGCTACAAAGGAAAACCGTTGAGAACTTTTTTAATTTAAGTGATATGTCATAGCATAAGTCAACCATACGTTTTCCTTTCCAGGCACTAATGCCAGTGGCTTCACAGGATTGGACTCAACACTGTCAGCCTTCTGTGAATTACAAAGTGTCAATACACCTTTATTACAATGCATCCTATTACGGTTAACTCTCTCCAAGACGGACACCTTTGGGACCGGCACCAAGTGTCCGTCTTAGAGACATGTCCGTCTTATAGAGAGTCAAATAAAGGGAATAAACAAAGGTAGGGACCAACTCTAGGCGTCCGTTTTACAGAGGTGTCCGTCTTATAGAGGTGTCCGTTAAGAGAGGGTCGACTGTATAGATACACTGTAAAAATATTTTAAAAATGCCAAGTTTAGTTGAACAAAATCCTTTTTTTGCCAATTACAATAAGAAGCCTCGTAAATTTTCATTTAGGACTCAGCATCTAGTTGCAGTTTCAAAGGACACCCAGTTAAATTTCAAATTTTTACCTGGAATTTACTCTCAGCATGTGTGTGACCACATTCAAATTGTTTAACTCTTTTTTTTTTTTTTTTTTACACTGTCGTTCGTGTGTTAAAAGTAATAAATTGTGAATAAATAAATAATAGAATGCAATTAGAATTCGTTGTGATTTTCCCTTATGGAAAGTTTTAAGTTCTACCAGAAACTCATAAGGGGTTGAAACGTGTAACTCTCATATGTTTGCTTTGTCCGATGCTCGTGATTATTCATTTTCGAAAGTGCCATATTTGGAACGAGAAGAAGAGATAACTGACCAATCAAACTTCGTAAACAACATGACGTAATTTTCCTTTAGGTTCCCGCGCCCGCTTAAAAAAATGGCCGACAAACGGGGGAAAAACTCCCGAAAGCCGGGAAAGCTTTCAAAGGTTGAAACCAGGAATATTACCGAAACACTGAGCTGGATATTATTGCCTTACCACCCGGGGAAAACGTAACATTATGAAACCCATTGACGGCCTCACAACTTCTTGAAGTTGTCACTTCAAAAAACGATGCCTCGTTGACCCTCTGCACAGTAAACTTCTACTGCAAATAGGCCTTTAAAATTCTTATGTTAAAAGTCTAGAATAAACAGTGAAAAATATTTTCGAATAAAATTCATTAGCTGCGTATCGAAAGTGTCCAAAACCTGAACCTGACATCTTCGACAAAAGTGATGCTTGTAATGAATGTGAGAAGCATTTTAAAAGCTTAAATTAAACTTAGATGTTGTAGTCACGATCGTGTTTTGAGATAATTTTATGAATGAACAAACTCAAAACAATAGACAGAGAAGCCGTTTCTTGAAAATTTTTATTCAAAGTCCAAAAAGTTAATCCTTTAAAACAATTCGGAAAGCACTATCTGGATCATGGATCCGTTTACGCAAGTGACATCGACTAAGGACATGGCAAAATTCAACACAAAATCCATCTCAAATCAGGGCACATTTTGTAATTTTTCATTAGCACCGAAGAGAAAAATTTATAAAACGTCTATGAAACATTTAAAAATACATAAATTCCCTTTCAAAAACGTAATTGTCTTGGCCATAGAGTGAATGTAACTGAAAATTCAGCAAAAACTTCGCTGACTTGGTTGCATTTCAAAACAAACCATGGGCTCCGCCGTGAAGAAAACAAGGTTGAATTCCTCGAAGGACGATTTCTTGATGAAAAGCTTCCCTTTCTCCAGAAAGAGAAAGCTGAGCATTCTTTTGAACTTTCTCTTTCCATTTTTTGTCTTTTAACGGTGTATTTTTAACCTTGAAATGCAGAACTCTTGTCTTAAAACATCTTTATGGTGATCGCGCAGCAGCCATTTTGTTGAAAATGGATATCCGTCACTAAGATGTCCAAATATGGTCAAAATGAATATTCCCGAGCATTGAACGCGAGTTACACGTTTCAACCCCTTATGGGTTTCTGGTTCTACCGATGTTGTCAAAATTAACACGGATATTGATCTAACCTCGAGTACTTTTTCTGGTATTAGCATTGGCATCAAAGTATTTTCTACGAAAGCGTAAGAACGGAAACGTTTCAAAGGTTCTTTTTAACTTCACTATGAATGAAAACGTTAGGGGACGACAAGGAGGGGAGGAACACGTTGGCAATTTTTCGTATTTCCCGGGGGGGGGGGAAGTACTCAAATAATGACCTATAAGGAGAAGCTCCGCCCGAAAGAAGTACCTTCTTCTTTATAAACTGACGTATAAAAAGGTAAGAACCTCGGGATTGAGCCTCCCTGTATACAACTTCGTTCAGTCCCCTCCTCCCCACCCCCCAGGGGATAATGCCTTGAGCCCGGTTGAAACCTTTCAACTATGATAGGTACCGATCATTATTTGCCATTTGTTAAAGGGTAACACTTTACTCGAAACAGTACCAAGCTAGGACCAGCCAGTTTGCCTGAATAAGTTTTAGGAAAGAAGAAAAGTACGCGTGCACACTTATTTGTATCGTATTCGAATTCGAAGGCGTTTGAAACACAAAAGCAGTGGATAGGTAGCATCCTTTACGGGGCATGCTCTGTATGATGTCTGAACTCACAGCATGGGCGTAGCCAGCTTTTCGAGTATTTGTAGGCCTGGCTGACTTTCATTTCCACGTAAAATTATTCTCAAAATTGCACGCAAGACTAAAACGCACTAACCTCACCAACACTTTGACCTCTTAAAGCTTATAAGCTCACCTCAACAACGCATATAATTTGTTACAAGCGGCAAAGTAGTCAAACAAAACATTTGTAGGCCTGGGCCTACAAGTCTATGGGCTGGCTGCACCCCTGCACAGTATTTGAAAACCTAGTTTTCGTAAAGCCACACCAAAACGATAAGCCAGCGTTTTCAAGAAATTCTACTATGGTAATCGTTTTCTAAAACGTGTAGTTTTGTCGCCCGAAAACTCCGTTTCGTGCGGGTTCCCCGTTTTCAAAAATAACACGATAAGCGTATTTTTTTTTGCTTGAAAAGGTTCTTTTTTTTTCTCCAAGTAATTAGAGGAGTTTATTAGTTCATTGATCAAACCGTTTATAGGTAACTCGGTAATATCTGGAATCAGAGTCTCGACTTTTTAGTAAAATAGAGCATGTAGGACGTTGAAAAGAAAGTGAACTTCGTCTTTTATTAGATTAAATTGGATCCACAAAAAGGTCAATGCCTATTATCCTTCGTAGTTTGATTATATCTGCCTATTTCTATCATTAGGGGCTGTGCAATAATTATCAGGAGGGGGGGACTAAAACCAGAGGGGGGGGCCTTAAGTTAAAATAATGGAAAGGAGGGGGGGGGATCTACTAGATTTCTCAAGTAAGTTGAGGGGGGGTCTTAATTAAACTTCACAAATTCGATAATGAATAAATAAACATTTTCCAAATAGACAGATGCCACTCCTTTGACTATCCATAATGTCTAAATATTGCATCAACATAAACACATGCTTTAACTTATTTAGAATGTCAACATATGATACATTGAAACAATCGTTCAGGCACAGAAGTCACAAACCACGTTGTGAGCTTTGCCAATAAAACATTTGGCATTTAAGAGGTCCCGCAGACATTCCAGGTCTGTTCTTGATTTAAACAGCGAGAGGGTTTCTAGGTCTACAGTTTCTAGCTGAAGAATGCCACATGCTTCTGTTTCATAGTTGTCATCAATGGGTTCACCTCCCAAAGACCCGAAAAATTATACAGGTTCGGGTCCTACGGCTTTCTGAGGCAGCAATCCTCTTCTTCTCCCTTTTTTTCTTCTGTTCCTTCTTTTTTCTTGACTTTATTTGATTGACGTGAATGCCTGTAATCACTTCATAGAGCACCAAAAATTCCTTGTAATGAAAGCAATAAAACGGGCAACGGAAAGGAACAAACTTCCAGACATTAATTGGTCCGGCGAGGTTGAAGTCAACTCGCTGTCTGCAAGTAAACTGAAACTCTACCTAAAGGAACACGGTTTACCCTTCAGCGGAGGGAAAGCAGCACTCGTAGCTCGTGTTCTAGGTGCTGGGGAAGCTCAACGTAAAGAAAACCCGGATGAGCAGCAATCTAGCAGTTCCGAAGACCAAGAATATAATGAACAACCAGACGATTCGGAAATTGACGATTATGAAGAACAAAGTTTCGAGGTGCTCTTCATCCCTGACGACGCAGTGGAATGCGTTGCAGTACGGTGAATAAAAGTACGGGTTAGAGTGGGGGGGGAAGGGGGCACATCATAATTTTAAGAGAACGTGAAGGGGGGGGGGGGGGTCAGAGCTAATATTGACGCTGCTGGAGGGGGGACCAATCTAATTTTTCCTTTGGTGAAGCTCATTTTAGGACCCCCCTTCCTGATAATTATTGCACGGTCCCTTAGTGTGTGATTGCTTATTCGTAGTTTTACTAAAGCCCTTCCCACAGCTGCTCCTCCTGTTAAGTCTAAGTAACTAGAGGTGTTATGATTGCTTTCAAAAGATCTATAAAATTGAAGTTTTTGAGAATGTTGAAGGGTGTTTTGCCAATATGAGATATATTCCTGTTTCACTGAACTTACATAGCTTTTTACCATAGCTATATCTAATAAATCAGGGTTAAAGTCAGGAAGCTTAAAGTATTCTGACACATTCATTAAATGAGAGTGGAAACTATTTTTGCTATTACAGTGTAAGTCAAATGAGATCAAAAACGCTTGTTTGACGCAAGATTCCTCATCTTTAGACTGTATATGCTGTTGCAAATAAAGAACTATAATCATCGCAAACCAATCTCTTTGTTTTGTTTTTGTTTGTTTGTTTTCTCAGTAAAACCGTTATTACTTTCATTTGCTCACTGTGGTGAGAGCACTTGCCTCCCTCCAATGTGGCGTGGGTTCAAATCCCAGCTTTCCGGCGCCATATGTGGGCTGGGTTTGTTGTTGGTTCTCTCTCTTGCTTCTAGAGGTTTTTCTCCAGGTACTCCTGTTTTGCCGAATCCTCAAAATTCAATTTTGCTTTCTGGAACACAAGGACACATTTGAACGACCTCTTAAGAATTCAAAAGTCCCGAGAGCTTTCCGGGTAAACAAATTTATCATTTTTTTTTTAAAGAAATCTCAATTCACAAACACCACAAAATATACTCAGTTGCTACTCCCATTAACCCTCGGACGTAGATGCAAATTCATACCACCACCGTGGTACAAGGGGGTGGGGGTGTGGATGGAACCCCACCCCGGAGTTTTTGATATGTTGCAGTATTTTGAAACGATTTTACCTTTAGTGGAAAGCCTTTGATCTTCTTAACAAGATGAGGTATATTTGAAAGGTGGTGGCGCTGCTGGAGGTATGTGACGTCAACCAACAATGGTCGCCATCTTGGATTTTACCAAGAATGAGAAATCAGGTTAAAACTGCGAGAAATGGTAACTTTTTTGTGCTTTACATGAAAAATAACACATAAGTAAGCACTTTGTATGATTTTAGCCACAAGATTTACTTTTAAAAGAACTTGGAAAAACATATATTTTCACCCAAAATTGGCTTGACCACCTGCTACTTATGATGTCATATCTCGTGACCATAGCAACTGACCATAACTAAACTTGTCTCAAAATGTGTGCGAGGCATGAAGAAACAGCTACTGAAAACTGATAATTTATCCTCTAGGAAAATACTCAGACCTTGACCTTTACAACAGCTTGAGTCATATTGAGAGATATAATCAAGTTAGAATACAGCTATGGAAATTACAAAAATTACAATATTTTGCAAGAGTCTGGCAAAAATTACAGTAATATGATAATAAATAATAAATTTACAAGGCCATCGGCATAGAATAATTAACATGAAGGCCAATATCCATTCCTCTTAACCGAATAAGCTATGTCAATAAAGGATTAAATTATATGGCCAAAAAAAAACCTTTTTGTTGCAGGACCAATGTTGGAAATTCAAAGCAGGCAAGATGGGCTCGTCTTCCTTGCTTGGGTAGCCAATCAAAACAGCTTGCCAGCTTGCAGATTCAGCCATATAACAAATATAGATATTGCTCTTTAAAAATAGCAACATTGCTGTACAGAAAGTATGTGCCACATTTTTTTCCAAGACATCGATGGACATACAAGTTTATTAAATGGCTAAGTATTCTCTAAATTCTCTATAAAAATGTTACTTACATTTCTTGTACCTGCCATCTCCCCTCTCTTTCCTTTAAAATTGTTGGTAATCTAGTTAGTCTGAATGCAATCTTTTAGAGGCGAGAGCCAATGGCAACCTTTATAAGAAATATTTCCAAAAAAATCCTTTATATTATGTTACCAGATACTTTGAGTAAATTCTTGCAACTATATGAAAACAAAAAAATTACGTGAATATAACACCAGGGGATCAGGAAAAATACACATGAAATAACAAAGTCACTACAAGGAAACAAAAATGCTGTGAGGTTAAAAATAAATTACCTGCAGAGACAAGCCAAAACATTGCAAATTTCCAAGACAGGAATATACATATATACTACCCACTCATATTTGACTAGTTACAAGCATAATTAGCAATTATCTAAATGAAAAGATGTGGTTCATTTTGTAACATACAGGCTGGGTTTCCTGTGGTTGTTGTAATCATAATGCATTAGTAGTCAAAGGTTTCATCTTGTAAGACCGCCTTCCTGCTAAAGTAACGTTAAAATACAGAGAAACCTCTATTAAGTCTCGTAGGTGTCCACTTAATAGAGGCTTCACTGTACTCCAGAAGAATGGCATTAGCTTGGGGATAAAAATCACAGGACACGCAACCAGTATAATACACTTGTAAAGCTAAAAAGTGCTATTATGTCTATTGTTTCACTGACATGATATTCTCATAACCCACCTGTTTAACGTATAACGGGTGTTGAAAAAAGATAGTTGAAGTATATATGCAGCAAGATGTGTATTCGTGTTCTTCTTTCACGTTCTTTCATTGCTAGTGGAACTGCTAACTATGGTTCAGTTTGAAGCAGGAAGAGGAACGAGTGTCGAGTGTCGAACCCCAATCCAACGTGGACAAATTCCAGTAACGTTTGAAGGTGTTTTTATGTCACAATGGAAGCAATAACATCGAAATCTTGCAAAAGCATTACAGTGCTTTCTGGACATTGTAGTTGGAGCAACCGTAAACATGTTAAATTCAGTCTGGCATCCCTTGGGAGTCTGGGACAAAGTGTGAAGAACTTGTCCCCAGTCTTTTTTCGTTTAGTGATTTCTTTAGAACCCCCATACTCGATTTTTCCAAAATCCGATTTCACGAACCAAAAGTTGTTTCCCTTGGAGTTGGTAAACTATAATATAGAACCCTCGATTTTTCAAACTTCGCGATATCTCGAACTAATTCTCATCACCAGAAATTCAGGTCACCGTGGATTCACCGATCAAATTTCTATATTTATTATTTCATTCTTTTATTTCTAATCACTTTCCCCTTATGGCGACCAACACATAAAAGAGCGAGGCTTCAATTTAAGCGTGTCCTTACAGATATATAACCCACCCAGCCCAGGAGAGGTTGACTACACCACCGGGGTCTACATCGGCCGGCTCTTTTTGAAGAGTGGTGTGAATTCTTTCAGATTTTACGTCGCACAAGAACCAGATAAGTGGAAAGAGCTGTGAGACGGGACCTACGGTTTGTCGTCCTTATCAACTGTCAAATAACACATCAACTGCGCTATTTGGCAGAATTGCAATACATTGGATATATATTTTTTAAGCTGTAAAAGGAACACTCACTGTGCGTGTTTTATCAAGTCTTAAAATTATCGGGTTACACGCTCGATTTCTTAACTTGATAAGACACTGCTGTTTAATGATTGATGAGTAAGAAGTAAACTTTCTCAGTCTGCACTTGAAAACGCCCTCTGCCATAGCTTCCTAAACGAGGGGCCGAGGGAGCAAGCGTCTAAGGGATCCCGGGGGCATGCTCCCTCGTGATTTTTTTTTTGGATTTTAACTCCCTAAAGTTCCCTCTCCCGGGTTTCTGATTCATGGAGGGTGCATCTAATGCGAGGAAATTGGAAAAAGAAAACAATTTTCCACACCACTTTCCAGATTTCAACTTGGAAAGTTATATCATGATTACAAATATGTTCATTATAAAAAAATCTGATCGATTTTCGTAAAAACTGCGGAAACCAGTGAGGGTCCTGTTTACTAAAACAATTATTTACTTAGGTGTCGCCTCCACCTCAGTGAATAATTGTTATATACAGTTATTTGGAGAAAGGTCGTAGGGAAAAATGTGCACCCAACAATCCCGAAAGGTAATATGCGATATGATCAATACACTGTTCCTGGCGACTGTAGCTGTCGTAAACTCAAAACCACCAACAATACTCTTCGGGATTGTCGCGTGCACTTTTCCGACAACTTTTCTTGAAATAGCTGTATATAATTAGCCCTTTCAAACAAGGAACGATTGGCATTACTTTTAACTGGGACATTTCTACAACGCACCCCCTTCCCCTGGCCTAGGACCACCGCTCCACTCGCTTGGTCCCCGATTTTTTATGCTGTTTCACTCCGTATTTTGCCATTTTTTCCCCACAGCGGAGCCTGGTCCCAGGCTACATTCCCCCAATCTCTCTTCCCCAAAAAACGTAGCATGACATCATAACGGGACTAATTTTATCTAACCGGAAATTCCGAAAGTTTTTATCATTCAGCGCTTGTAAAACTCTTCCTGTTTTAAATACTATTATGTAACAGTAATTTTACCTGTTCCTAAAACTCGCAGAGCAAATTAAGTTTCAGTTTTATTTCTCCCGGATACTGCATTTAAAGCCCTTACTACTATCTAAGTGAATATGTTTCTATTTGACGGGGCGATTTTCCTTTCGTGTGAGGAAAGACGTTTCACATTCAGGGAGAGAATTGCAACAAGTTCAATGAAGCTTTCCTCGAGGGTACCGTGAGAGGGCATTGTTTCTGCAGTTCTTGCCCAGGCTATTTAGATATTTAGATAATCGTTCGGTGAAGATTTAGGGCCATTAACTCAAGGCACTCATTTTTTGTTCATTCCAAATCGACTTCCAAGTCTATTCGCCAGATGACCTGAAATGACCGGTCCCCTCCCCGCAGAAATTGGCCTAAAGGACACGCAAAGCTTTCTGGAAGGTCTTTCTCCCATTTTGTCTTTCGACAGATGAAATTCTCCTTCTCATTTCCTGATTGGGTGTTGCCTTCACTGGCAGCCAAAAACAATCGACTGCTATTAAAAGGTCAATGGAAAGGGAGTTGATTTGGCCCAAAACGTCTGTGCGTCTGCTTGATATTATGCCAGAAGAGCTAAGGTGCAGCTTCTCAGGCTAAAACTATCGAGAATTACCAACATTTCTTCGAGTTGGAGGTAAGAGTAGACAGACATCTTTAACTCATGAAAGCAAGTGAATTAGCATAACTTACGCTGTCGCGGTAAAGCCCAAGCACTTCAGCGTCATGTTGAAGTTACACCAAATGCGAAGCTACTGAGCACAAACAACGGGGAGTGATTTTTTGTATGTACGGCTTCATTGTGAGCTGTCCATGACTTAAACAATAAATAATCCAGCAAATCTCTTAACATTTTTAAGGCTAGGCTCGCTTATTAATTGGTAATAGAATGCTTAAGCTGGCTTGTTCGGTTGTTTGTGGTAAACAGCGCTAGTTTCCAACTATAGCACTGGGAAGGTACCAAGATAAAGTTGTCTGCCCATTCACTACCCGAGTTCGCCGCCTGCCACTACTGTGGCACTAGTTGTGTGCCAATTTGCCATTTCGATTTTGGGTAGAAATAGGAACATTAGATCAAAGAAACAATTAGACGAACGATACAAGATCTATAAGTTTCGTCTAGAAATGCTTCCAAAATGTCTTGAAAGATAATAAATTAAAACAAAGTGACCCCTTTCTGAGAGGTCACCATATGTTGCAATTATCGCATTAGATATCTGTCTGGATTGGACAAAACATGGCTATAAAAATTTTACCGAGTCTTGTAATATATTTTTTCCTTGTTATTTTTTATGTATTTATTTTTACCGAATATTACCCGAATACATACGCTGCAGTGATAGATTGTCATGAAATTCTCGCTGGCCATTAACCTAACCAGCCCCTCCCTCCCCCCTCCCCCCCTCCCCCCCCGCCAAAAAAAAAAAAAAAAAAAAAAAAACTTTTCATACCTTCCATAATTCTTTCTGTGTGTCAGTTTGAAATCAGCACGCGTATTAGATTGACCTCGACTCTCGTAGTGGGTTGTCTTGGAATACTTTTGGCTGCCTCGAGGAAAGGTTTTCCGGAAGGCATCATTAGCTAGCCTTATGAAGGAACACGTCTTACGATTGGCAAAATCTGCTAGGTGTAATATCTTCTCGCATCTCGTCTCATTTAGCTACAAGGGTGAAAGACTGATTTCGGGCTTGAGACGGAAAGATTGGATATTGCAAGATTTAATTGTTTTAAGTTCTAAGAGAGAAATCTATTTGGCGAGATGGAAATTGATGCTGACTTCTGACCAGGCCAAAGCTAAGACTCCATGGCCGGAAGCTCCATGTCCCCTTTTCAACCGTTGATTTACATCCGTTATCTTGAATAAATCGACTGTGTAAGTCGAGACAAGTTTTGAAGCAACGATTTATGATATAAGCTAATGACTGTAAGCTGTATTTCATTCGACTTAGACGTCAAGTTGTTAAAATGCACTTAAAATTTCTTTAGCCACGGTTTGGCAGATCCACACAGATACAAGCTTATGTAATGATGAT
The DNA here is from genome assembly GCA_942486035.1 of Porites lobata. Classification (NCBI taxonomy): domain Eukaryota; kingdom Metazoa; phylum Cnidaria; class Anthozoa; order Scleractinia; family Poritidae; genus Porites; species Porites lobata. The sequence continues at coordinate 500,298 of CALNXK010000137.1, read as the reverse complement.
TAAATGAGCGTTTTAGGTACATTTTATTGGCAGATGTTATAAAATTTAACTGCCATTTTTGCCTTAAGTTAAGCTCATCTCAACACCTTAACTGTGTAAATTTTGTTAAGCTCAATCGGTGGCGGTGAGGCAGTGGATTTTGGCCAGTAGAACCAATGGCCAATAGCCTTAAAGAGCTCAGACATCGGAAATGAAACTCCTGGTTCTGGAAAGGAGGTAGGAAATGGAATCAGAAATCTTAATTAGATCTCGATCCCGAGGTTAAAGTCTGTTTTCGGATTCGATATTGGTAGGCAACAAAATACCCCAGAAGAATTATGAACGGTATTTTAAGCCACATAAAATAGCGACAAAACAGCATGGGTCGAAAATTTCAATACGAACACTGTACATACTAAGACTTAGAATGAAATAGCTTGCAGTGTCAAATTCAAGTTATTGCTAAAATAATTTTCACATAAGCTCGTTCCTATGCGTTCAGCCCATCTCACTACTATTTATGAGCTGCGCATGCTAGGGAAATCGCTGTCAAAATCGCTCTTCCCGCTCTCGTTTGAATTGTTTTTAGTGAAAAAGGGTTCGGTAGGGAACACACGACTTTTACTTCCAGCCAAAATGCTGCTAGTTCCAGCAAATTTAAAACGTGATTTTTGCCGCTTGTTTCACACTGAGAGGTTATGACACGTACATTTGCGACACGTAGATATATATATATTTTTAGCAACTAATATAATTTGCAGTCTGTCTACCTTGAATTGATTTTCCACAGTGGTTTTTGTTTATAGTTGGCAGGATTTGCCCTCTGATGCAAGAACATTTTCTGTAACCTCTTTTGAAACGCAAAGCTCTTTATTGCGGCTAAATAAGGGTTGTAAGAATATTTTTCCGGCCCAGGTTTAGTAGCCTTATTTTGCTGCCTATTTTGAGCCGAAAATATTCAAAATATTCAAAAAAGAAAATATACAAATGTGTGACCAACTGTTCATATTGTGGGGTGTGTTCGAGCAACTTGCTCGTGGGTAATGCTTTGGTATAACTGAACCTACATGGTTGTGATCGGCAAGAAGCTACAAACCAATGAAAACCTAAAACGCTATAGTTACCAGGCCCAAACAGGAACTCCAACGAGACTAATGAACCAAAGTCAGCTCTAACATCATAAACACGACCACCTACTGTAAACTAACATCTGATAATGGCAAGCGAAAAATATTCCCAAAATGGCAATAAGTAAATTCGCGAGCTAAGCAGAAACTTATTCCAAGGACAAGTAAAAACAAAAGATCAAAACGGGAAAATACTTATGTGGACAAATCAAGACCAACCTTGACCCACTTAATAGAAACAAAAACGATTAATTAGTATATACTAAAACAGTGGATAGTGTTTTTCGCGCGCTCTGATTGGCTACTCAATCAGTGAATATCCTGCACTATTCACTGATTCACCTCCAGTTCCTCCGAGCGAGCGACGCCAAACTCGCGTAAGTTGCAAGCAAAATGCCTTCCCGGTTTGCTGCCGTAAACAAACAAAGAAATTTCACAACTAATCAAGCAAGCTGTTTCCGAAATACACGAAGAAGGTGACGAAGTTCGGATTGGAAGTTTTAACAGGTAAAGCTTTGTCTTTTTGACACGAATTTATCGATAAAACCGGTGAAAAAGTTTTTTGTTTACAAATGCAAATTAAGCTTAAGTCTTGCTTACTTTATTCAGTTGAGTTGTTCATAAATAAGCTTAAAACTAAATTTGATAATCTTTTTTTATAGAATGATTTTAAACACAAAAAGAATTCACAACTCCTTTTGAAGAAATTTCCACGCAAGAGCTAAACAAATGCCTTCAAAAGTTTTAGTTGTCGGCAAGAAAGAGCGACGGCCGCGGCCGCCCGGTCATTACGCGCCAAAATTGTAATCGTTGGCAACAGTATTTGAGTTAAAAATCGTCATTTTTGTGCTCAATTATCTCACTGTTTTAGTATATACTAAAACAATTATTCACCTCAGTGTCGGTGGCTAGTCGTGGATATTTACCTCACTGCTTCGCAGTTCGGTAAATATCCAGGACTAACCACCTCCACTTGGTGAATAATTGTTATTTATAAACGGACTGAAAGATATAAGACAAATTAAAGTTTTCTTAGATATGCCAAAAATTTAATACCAGATTAAGTCGTATATTATTGATTTAAAGTAAAAAAAATATTAAATCATAATTATTATTGAAATGATAATTTAATAATAATACTTTTATTATTTATTATTATTAAATCTTTTCCAGAATTTATTCCAAGTCCATTGAAGCCTCTTTTAAGCCTAGTTCAGTCTGCTACACACTCTTTTCCCCAATCCCTTACAAGAAATTATCCTTCTCCATCCATTCAATCAATTGTATTGGCCTTTGGCTTAAAATTGTCTGTCATTTTGGAATAAGGTGCACAAAAATTAATCTCCTTGAACGAACGCGCGCGCGCGAATGCGCAAAAAATATTCTACCACTATTGGTGACGTTAAAGGTACGTCAGCAATAGAACGCCAATCAAATGTCCACAGCTACAAACGCGGTATGTTTGATCACTGTTTTGAAAGCGTCTTTATCAGTTCACTTCGAAAAGTTGTGGTGTTCGTTGCGAGTTTTTGCCCTGGTTTTTAGTATCGCATTTTACAACCGAATCGTGGCTACATGCAGTCCTTCTCAAGAAAGACAGCTTGTGCTTAAGGAAAGTATGAACAGGAGATTGGATTCATTTTTAGCGAGCCAGAAGAAACTGGACGAAAAAAACGCAACGCTTCAGCAAGAAAACGTCAAGTTGCGAACAGAACTCTCAAAACAGGAGAGACTAAACAACACCAAACGCGGCTCAAAACGTAAACGTACAGAATCCAAAGTAGAAGTTCCTATGGATTTAAGGGTAGGTTTACGTACTTATTTTATTGCTTTGATGTTAGAAGAAAAGCTTTTCATCATGAGAGATCAGAGTTTGTGCTTATTCTTTAGAGCTGACCGTGTGATAGCGTGTCTTCAGAGGCGCCCACATGCCTGTGTTGTAAAACATCACAGAAGCCTACAAACGCACATTGTCTTCCCCTTCGCGCCAAATTTTAGTATTTAAGAAGTGGGAACATATATTTATTTCACCATTGAATAACACGAGATCGATGGAGACAGTTGCTGTTGGAAGCAACCGATAATGATCGATGATGTGGTTGATCTCAAAACAGAAGCCATGAACAGGGTTATTGGTTATATGCTTCTGTTTCAATTTGCAGGGTTCGTACAGTCTTGAAAAGTCCTTGAATTTCATTTTTTACTTGAAATTTTATGAAAATCCTTGAAAAGTCCTTGAATTTTCTTCAACTTTGAATGTAGTGGCCTGGAAAGTGTATTTTGATGCTTTTTGGTTGTCCAAGACAGAATATGAATCATAGCTCAAAGGATTTAAAGGTTATTTACACAAAATGCTCAATGTTTTATGCAATAATTAACTATCAATTTAAGACAAGTGAACTGAAAAATGGGCAATTCCAGAAAATATCCATACCCAACCACGGACGGCTTCCATGTTTTAACCCCCCCCTTGCCTTCGGAAATTCCAAAATGCGCTACCCCCCCATGCCCTCAGAATTCCATAGTCGTGAACCCCCCCTCCCCTTCAGAATTTCCGGGTTTTTTTGGAAGTACATTTTCGACTTAGCAACGCCTATAAGAACAAACGAACATGAATTTATGCCTCCTCAAGGCTGTGATCTAGCGGCGCCAGGTGACAAGCTTTACTCTTCAGTGACAAGAAAAACCTACGCTAGTTGCCAGGCCGTGCAAACTCCTTTTTAAGTCCGAATTTGGCTATAAAAATAAACACCACTTAAGCTAATTTTACTCCTCTTTGTTTTCTTGTGCTGTTTTGACGTTTACAAAGGAAAATAGCTCAAACAGACTGTTAAAATCTTTTGGCGGTCAAATATACCGTCGAGTCATGTTGCGTCCTTTTATACGTCATGTAGTGCGCACGAAAAGCGTTCTAATCTGACAGGCGTTCCTTGGAAGTGAGGGACTGGTGCGAGTTTTTACTGTTTATCGGACGGTTTCGGACGGGAGTAACAAGAAATTTGCAAGCGGTATTAAAAGATACATTTTCAGTTTTTATTCACGTGACAAGAAATTCATCAAGGTAAATGTGAAACCAACGTTTTACTGTTCACTTCTATAAGTTATGAGCGTAAACACGTGTCTGATCTATCGATGCTTGTCTTCTGCTTCCGCGGTCATACGTTCGTGGTTTATTTACGAACTACAAAAGTCCACAACAATAGCGTTTTCCAGGAACTTACTCTACACTTTCTACTCCAGAAATCCCACCTGTGGAATTCCCCCATACCTTCGGATTTCAATTCGTAAATACCCCCCCATGCCTTCAGAATTCCATAATCGTGAATCCCCCCTCCCCTTCGGAAATCCTTAAAGCCGTCCGTGGTATGGTATGGATATTTTCTGGAATCGCCCAATGTAAAGAAGTTGGTGAAGCAAACAGTTCAAGCCTTAAAGCCTTATTAGAATGGACTGGGAATGTGCATTAACTTTAAAAGTTGTTCATAAAATTGGAAATAGTCCACTGTAAAATGTCATAGATAGGCTTCAGCAGTTAAAATTGACTTATTACATGAATTAGGTCTTGTTTTAACTGAGGATATTTTACTGAGCCTTCACTTTGAAATTAACATACTGTTTTTGTCACAGTTCCCAGTCAGAGGTGAACCAGGACATCTTGTCTAAAATAAAAGAAGTTCTAAAAAAAGAACACGGAGAAGAAAATTGCCCATGGACTGATCTGCAAATGGAAGGTTTGTTGTTACATGAATCAACTCTTATTAATAAACAATTAATGAATGAGCCTGAGTATCTTATGAATAAGTGTGGAGATCAAGGAGGGTGTTATCGGCCGATAACTCCCTCTGAGATCTCCATAATTCTTCATATGATATGAAAGCCAAATTCAAAAATTGTTTTATTATTCATTCAAAATAATTCCTAGTTTAAAAATGTAGCTAAAACATGCTTACCTCCATCAGTGTTAAGTTCATCTTCTATAGTGCACATTTACAGTTGTTCAGCTCCGCAAATAGCAGATGTCGCCCTTCGAGTTGTGTTTCTGGCATGTTTTTAGCTATTATTTCGCCAAGTTTTTATTCTTGAAAGAAGTGAAATGTCCTTAATTTTTTGTTTTCACCACCAAAATAACTCAACCTCTTCCCCTGGTCTTCTCGGTTAATGGTACATTAACCTGCAAGGAAGTAGCACTTTTGACGTCATCAGTTGATTAAAACGACAATTCTTTCAAATTTGGTCATCAGTAGCTGGTTATGATGAATTATAGGTGTGCTTTTAGCCAATCAGAATCGGGGAAATATTTTGAATGAATAATAACACTTATTATTATATAAACACCAATGAAATACCAGGTGAGCTTTCACTTGAAAACTTGGTATCTTCACATGTGAAAATATCACCGTTGCTATGGCTACATAATAAATCGCGCTTTTCACACCAAATTACTTTTAAAGTGAAATGGTTTGGTAGTTCATTGGTGTTTATATTATAATAAATAGAATATTATATGGCCGCTTGGAGATACGAAATTTCTCGTCCCTTGTTGAGAAAATAACACTGCCTGTAGCTAAGGAATCAAGTTCTTGTCTGTAAAAGTTATGTCAGGGTTCTCAATAGATTTTTAAGTAGGAGGTGATCACTGATAAAGTAGGAGGCTCTTCAGCAAAGCCAGAGGTGTCAAAACAAAGCAAAGAAAAGCGACTTAAACACAAAGTAAGCGGCTATAAATCCCAAAGTAAGCGGCGATCAATCGCTGGGTGCCGCCCCCTATTGAGAACCCTGTATGTACACTTACATGTACTAGTTCCTTTTCAACCCTAGGGGCAGTTGCTAAATTTAGATTTGAAGAAATCTCAGCAGGTTTTTTATAAAATGTTGCCTACTTTAAAATTTCTTTTTGCTAATTATTGGTCTTTACGTCAACAGCTCAATTCCTTCGTTACTTCAGAATGGTAAAGGAGAAATGTCAAAGAATAAAAAAAGGAAAAAATGAAGAGCACAAGCAGAGGTGCAAAATGAGTAGACGTCTCACAAGTGTAAGTATAAGGAAGTTTTTTTTTCAAACATCTGAACATGGTCAAATATAAAAACTTTTTTTGATACTTATAAATGCAGTGGTATCCCATTAATAGGGACACCTGTATGTACTGGACAGTTTTTCATGTCCTCATGAAAAACAATGTATAATATGTTTATAATGTCATATTTATTGTCAGTGATACATTGTTTTTTTTTTTCTGATCTTAACTGCAGTATATGGGTGAGGCCACTTTTATCCTTAGTTATTTTATTTTTACTTTCTTGAACAAATTCCATTATTACAAACATGAATTCGGGGTTCTCATTAATTTTTTAAGTAGACAGCTAGGATGTTAAAGTAGGCGGCTTGGTAAGTAACTGAGTGCTGTAGGAAATTTCAGGCGTTCACTCTCTAACTTTACTCTATTTCCCCAAAAAGTAGACGGCTCAAACCTCCAAGTAGCCGGTTTTTTAGCCAGCTGCCGGCACTTAATGAGAACCCTGTGAATTGATAGATTATATTTATTATTGAAGGACTGCAACACCATTATTTAGTTTGATTTTTGTCCTTCTTTATGTTTTTATTCGAAGCTGGACAGGCGATGTGGGGCTTTTGAGCTTATAGGAGAATCCTTATCCTCAAGCCAGAAGCAGCTTGCCCCAGAGGTGCTCTATGTCGAGTACATGAGCAGTGAGGAGTCTGCCTATGAAGATGAGGAAGATCCCATCACTGGTGAAGTAACACAGAAACTAAAAGGTTATTTAACCAAGAAGCTCTCTTGGGAGAGAACAGCCCTGACAAACTTAAAAGCAAGCTTGACAGAGCCCATTATGGAAGCCTCACCCCTCATGACAAAGCATTGGCAAAGCCAAGGTTTGAGGGTGATATATCAAAGAGACCAGCACCCGATGGTCCATCATGGGCCGTGAGACAGGCCATTGCTCAATAATAGGCTTTCTTATCTCAACTCAAATTTTGCATAAACCAGCATTGAGTAACCTGGTCCTTAGTAAAATATGGCTATTTATTTAAAATTTAAGTCAGTGAGTGGAACCTTGTTTATACAGACTCAGCAAGACTGGCCGCAATAAATATTTAAATGGAAAAAAAGGAGTGTGGATGATAAAAAAATTGTTATCTACGAGGTTGACTTTCAAAAATGCCATCTACATTGGCTTTCTTAATAGGGTAGCTTATATGATGAACAACACATATAAGTACTAACTTTGATTTTCAAAAAGAAAGAGACTTCAAGAAAGAAAATCAGGCTTGAGTTTGTAATATTCATTAATTTGAGAAATCTGGGATCAGAAGAATGGGATAACCGAAAAGTTTGTTTGAGATATTAATCAAGGTTCAACTGATATTTGGTTAATTGTAGAAAACAAGCTGCAAGCTGTAGTCATTGATTACACTTAAACTTTTCCAAATTCTCAAGCTCTCAATAATAATTATTTAATACATATTGTGTAAATGTTATATGTCAGATTTTTGCTGTTTACAAATTTTTTAGTAGCATTATTGATAAATGTACATTTAGCTCTTTTGCACTCAATCCACAGTTCAGCTATTTCATAAGCTTTGTTTCCTTTGGCAAGCGTTAATAGCCCACCAAACAAAACTATGAGGCATTTGCTTTTTTTTGTTGGTGTTTCCTTAAATGGATTTAGATATCTTTTTAATATAAGAAACAGGCATTTTTGTCTGGACTTTATTTTAGAATTATAAAATCAACTCTCTATAAGACAGACACCTTTGGGACTGGCATTACTAACTAGCTGTCTGTCGAATAAAGAGAGTAGAGAAGCAGGGACCAACTCTAGATGTCCGTCTTACCGAGGTGTTTGTCTTGTAAAGGTGTCCGGTACTACCAGAAGAAATGAACAGTTTTGAACCATAAGAAATGTATTGGAGACGGTAGTTTTACCAATTACAATTCTTTATGCTGTCGTTATTAGTGTTAAATATATTTAGACTTCTGTTTTACTGTTTTCTTAAAATTATGTGCACTTTGTATTTTCAAAGGCCAATGAATTTCGTTTTAGTAATTTTTTGAAAAAGAATTGTAACCATCTCTATTAAATAAAATAAAGTGAGTTGAAAGCGGAAAAAAACTGCTTGTCTTCATTGTGTAGGGAAAGGGATTGACTTAAAAGGGATAGATTAATTTCATTTTTCCAAAAGGATTTTGAAAACTACTTAACTTTTCAGGAGCAGTAACTCGTAAAATAGTACCAGACAAAATGATCAGGGCCGTACCATTCTTGAGCCCACTGGAACCAACCGATTAGTTTAAACTGTAGTTTCTGAAGTCCAATTAACAATTCAAGTTCGAGTCCTTTGACTTTAAAAATCAAGTTTTGGGCAAATTTAAGATTGATTATTTTTAGCTAAAACCTTGAGTTTAGGCTTCGTTTAAGTATGGTTTTATAGTACGCTTCTGCTTAAACTAAAAGTTTCAAGCACATTTAAGCTTGATTTAATGCAACCAAAACAAGGCGTTTCACACAATTAAACAGTTGATTAAACCTACCTTAAACTTTAGCCTTAAAGCTGCTTTAAGCTGGGTTTACGTTAAATTAAAATTTGGGTTTAAGGAACTTAAACGTCCACTTAAACTTATTAAACCCAAGTTTAAGACAAGATTAATTCGTGTTTAAGAACACTTAAATTTTATTTTTCTTCTTGTGCCGGAAACGGCGCCGGCTTTGAGAAAGTAAGGATGGGCGAAAACGGTTCGAATACGCTACGTGAATACGCGTATTTTTTGTCGAAAACGGAGAAAAAAAATAAGTGTGGACGAGGCCTCAGTCAAATTAAGACGAGCCCTCCAGGAGTTGAATTCGTAATAAATATATTCAAGTTCAACAAACTGAACAAAAGAGAAAGTTGTCGTCGGTTTTTTACTTTGTCGATGTGAGGGTGAAATTTGGCAATTTCACGTCGTAGAGGTGCAGTGCCAACAAAGAGATACACCAAAACGTGTGCTGCACTTGGCAAAGTTGTTGTTTTGCTAATCTAAGCCCATTGCGTTTTTGACGTTTTCGTTGCCGTCAGCGTCGTCGACATCTTAATCTGCCTAATAGCATCATTTCCACCCCATAGAAGACACTGGGGGTTTCTTAGTTGTAAATATTTGAGTTGGTTAGTGAGAAAATTATGATTGGTATGAAAATGATGTTATTTGTCGATTAAAGTAATATTTCAACCGCTTGTAGGAGTTATGAGTGCTAGTGAAAATGGTACTCATAACCACGGTATTTAGTATGGTTGACTCGCTATTTGACGTTACTTCAATCGCTCTTTTTTTGGATGCTTTAGTTAGACTATTAATAGATCGCAATTGAAAACGGCCACCACTGATGGCAGCTATTTTATAGAAATGTAAACAAAAAGAGAAAGAGCAATCAAGTCTCTTCTTTGTTCTTAGTCAGAAACTCATAAGGGGTATATCGGTCTAATAAGCTCCTGAAGTCAAGGTAGATAAATCTAACAACAGTTGTACAAGCAGCTGTGGCCGGCAGAAATTAAGATTGGGTTAATTACTAAAACCTTTCCTTCGAATCTATTTGTGTTTTTAATCAAAGATTTATATTTTGTTTTTTGTCGTCATATTGTCTGATTGTCATCTTTGGATATAATGGCTGAATGAACAACGACAAAGAAAACTGTCTTCTTACCTGTCGACTGTTTAAAAAGCCGATGGGTGAGGAGTTATTTTGGCCTCAAACGTCTGCTCGATATCACGCCAGGAAAGCTTAGGCGCAGTTTCTCAGGCTTAATAAACTATCAAGAGTTACCAAGACTTCTACGATTTGGAGGTAACAGTAGATACATTTGACCCAAAGGCAAGTTAATGTGCATAACCTATGCTAATAACCTATGCTACATCAGATTAGAGGGGAGCAGGAACGTCATATTTAAGTTACAACGAATGCGAAGCCACTGAGCTCAAACAAGGAAGTGAACTCTATTTTTTGTATTTACGCTTCCAATATAAGCATACCATGGCTAAACAAGAAACAATCGTGCAAATCTTTTTAAGCTGAACTTGCTTACTAGTTCGCAATACTGAATGGTTAGGTTTGTTGCGATGAGCGTTTCTACTTCCTGACCATAGAACTGCGACGGTCTTGTCGTATTGAGTTTATGGTTAAAGGCCAAACTCTATACTAGAAACTAGTAGATCAAAGACAACCGGCCTCAAATGATTTGACATAGAGGATTTACGCTACGATCAATTTTCTAAGTTTCTTAGTGAGTTACTATTTCATTTTTAAAAAATCTGAAAAACTTATTAAAACCTGCGATTTAGGAATGAGTAAGCAATATCGTTATCAAGGCCGAACAGGTATTCTTAAACAAAGTTTATGTGGTGTGCGCTGGTAACATAATTCGAATAGCTCTTTAGCGACGCTGCCAACATGCATGAGTAAATTGCTGCGCGACAACTAGCCACTAATATATAGATTTAGCCACAGCTAAAAGCGAAGCTCCCATTGATAAATTTATAACTTAAGTCAAACAATAATTTTGTATTCCACAAATCAGTTAACTTAAGGGCACATTCATGTGACTTCTGAGGGAAAAGCTAAGTGATTTTGGAGTGAAACAAACCTTGTATCGAGTTGACATAGCCTTATATGTACAGACAAAAAATAGTCCGGTCAAACAACAGCGGCTATGGCGACCGAATTGTGGCAACAGCTCCCTACCCATATAAAAGACCTTTCAACTTATAACTTTCCTAAAACATTAAAAGAATACTTGTTGGCCGAACAATTAACTTACTGAAATTATTTTATTTTAATCATATCGTCATGTACTATGATGACTGTTTTCTCTTCTTTTTTTTGCCATCTATGTGCTTTCTTTTTTTTTTTTATGGTGTGTGTCTTAAGATGTTTTGTATGTCTAGTTATTGTGATGTCCTGTACATTCGACACTACTTTCAAAGAACTAGTTGCTAGCTCGAAAACCTTACGGTTATCTAGCCGCTAGGCATTTCCTTCTATGTAATAATATTTAGTTTAAATTGTAATTGAATATTCTACGTGTTAAGTTACTAATTATTCAATAAGTTTGACAAACCCTGTAATGGAAATGTGAATAAAGTGTTGTTGTTGTTGTTGTTGTATTTATGACCAATAATAGCTCTTGATCACAGTAGATAAGGCGTGGAAAACAAGTTCTTGGAAAACAAATCAGGCCGAATTTTTTGCGTTCGACAAGTTTACAAATTCTTGCCAATAAATCTGGGTGCGTGCAAACCATTCTTTTATTTATTTATTTATTTATTTATTTTATACACCACATCTGAGGAGAAAGAGTACTATGAGGCGCTTTTTCTATCCTACAGACCTGGTACAAAATGCAATATTACACAATTTTTCAAGACAAATTGCATCCATTCAATACTCAGGATTATCGAAGCAAGCGTGGACTTTTAATCAGAGAAACCGTTCAAAAAATTTCCAAAATCACCTCTACGGCCAGCCGGTTCTAACTTTTAACGCCAAATTTGCGAAGAAATTTTAAAAGAGTTACGCTTCAACGGGATAAAGAATTTATTGAGTCTATTTTTTCTTAATGGTTTTATAACGATGTGTAATCTTAAAAAGCGTTTGATACGCTCGGCATTTTGATTACTCCTGCAAGCGATGTTTATGACCGCCTGAAAACAAACGGCAAAGCGATGAAAATTACACTTTTGAGATTACTAACAATCAATAAAGAAATATAATTCGGTAGAACATTTACAGAGACAACAATTTTCATTCACGAAAACAAATGAGTATTTAAGTGTCTCTAAAAATCCTCAAGTCTTTACTAGTAAGCTTGAAGATTAAGTTTATGTTTTAAGCCGCCGGTTTCCCGGTGTTTGCTTTTTTTAAAGATGAACTCACGACAAGAAAATCGCTCAAAGCTTTCTTTCTAAAGCCAAAATTATAACTAAATATTCTTCGGAAAGTATTTTCTTTCTATTTACGGTGAATTAATATCGGCTAAAGGCTTTTTAAAGTTTTGTAAGCTTAAGCTTATATCAAACCTCATACTAGGTCAGATCAGTGTCTCAGTCAAATCTTATACAAACGTGCATAAACTAGCTTCATAAACTGCGCCGCTGGACTTCATGAAATTAGATATAAATACAATAATTACTCAGGCTTACCATATTTCGAGATGCAGCTCCTGAAAGCTATCAAGTAAGGCAAGGATCGCTTGAACCTTTATATTTCTCGTACGCATCCAGCAAGGTGAAAAACAAAAACGATGCCATCCGAAATCGGATTATCGGCTTTGACAAGCGACGCATTTCTCAACCAAAAACCCAATAAACAAACCAGCCATGAATAAGAGAACACTCTTGATAGCAGCTGTATTTCATTTTTTACATCCAGTGGAAAAAGACAGTTAAAAACATCACAAGTTGACTCAAAACTCTGTTAGCTTCAGCTGTCAAAGTAAACAACTTTCAAGATGCTGCATAAATTTTACGCATGAACTCACCTGTCAAATTTTAACCAATCAGAGCATAAAAATTGGACGTGGAGCGTGACCAACACGTGACCATGGTTAGAAAAGGTCTTAACCGCCTGTATTTAAAAAAAACTGGCTGAATTTTTGCGTCTGAGGTCAGTTTGAAATCAAAATCGTAATAGTGCGGGGCGATACTGACAGAAACAGAACATATTTGATATGAATTTTAAAAAATAAGCAAACGTGAGCCTGCGATCATTTGAAAACGAGTAAACTGTCAGCGGATAACTTCAAAAATACTCGACCTTAATGGGTCGACACCTGAGCCCGCGATACGATCAGGTGATACTGGTCAGCGGATACCCTGTTTTGACAGCTGTCAATTGATGACGAGATTGATGTGCAATCAGCTTTCTCCTGGGCTCCCAAAGTAGCTAGAAAGTGTGAGAGTAAACATTGGTATGCCTGTGGTGCGGACGGACGGGCAGCGGACGGACGGGCAGCGGACGGGCAGCGGGCGGGCGGGTGGGCGGGCGGGCGGGCGGTGTACGGTCACGTGATTACCAAATTTTCTGGGATGGGTAGTTTTCTTTACCCATGGTGCTCCGCAGGCGCGCTTCGCGCGCCAGAGCTCCGCTATTGCATGTTTTGTCCGGACAAAATTAGCCCATTAACGAAATACCTTTCTGATACTGGTCTTTCCTAAATCAACCCTAGATTAAAAAATTCAGTATTCTCCTTCAGAAAGATATCCTTTTTTGCTTTGGTTAACGTGGCCTGCTGCTGCTGTCGTATTTTAGTAAAATTCAATTAGTGGCATGGTCTGTTATCAATGCTGCGTTCTGATTGGTTGAGCTACTACTAGGCTATATGTTATAGCCCACTAGTAGCGAAAAGCGCGGGCTTTTTGGCGGCAAAAAAGGATTTAAATCTAGCTTTAACTAGCTAATTTTTTTTCATTCTCGATATTTTTGACCAACTAATTGGATTTTACTAAAACAATTATTCCTCTCGCCCGCATTGCTTCTGAGTCAATAGCCCATTCGGCCAATGGTTGGGCTATTGACTCAGAGCCCATTCAGGCTCGAGGAATAATTGTTAAATATTATGACTATGAGCATAGTCATTTTTGCATTACCCCCTCTTTAACTTGAACGTAATTGGAGGTTTCTATTTGAGAATTTGCGGCCACACGTTTCTTTATTACACCGTTTCAGTTCCTTAAATTATTAAAACATCAAAAATTAAGTACCTTGTTAACACACCTAACAGGCCAGTTTCAAGTTATTAAAATGCAATTGTTAAAATTTTAATATTTTTCTAATTATTAAAATCACACTAAGATTCAGGGATGAATAATTAATTTCTTTTGCGTTTTTTTTTCCTCATCAGCCCTGGAGCCCAGTATGAATATTGATAATTCGAAACTAGCTAGTTAGCGGCCACACGTACTCTTATTACATGTATTAAGACCTATTATTATTCATCCAAAATATATCCCCGACTCTGATTGGCTAAAAGCAAACGTTTAATTCACAATAACCAGTTACTGATGACCAAATTTGGAAGAATTTTGTGTTTAACGAGGAAATGACGTCAAAAATGCAGCGTTCGTGCAGGTTAAGGCACCGTTAACCGAGAAGACCTGGGGACGAGGTTGAGTTGTTTTGGTTGTGAAAACAAAAATGGCGGTCATTTCATTCGTTTCAAGAGTAAGAACTAGGCGAAAAAATAGCTAAAAACATGGCAAGAACAGCAAGAAGACAACTCGAAGGGCGACATCTGCTATTTGCAGAATATTTGTGGAGCTGGACAAACCTAAACGTGCACTATCGAAGATGAACTTAACATCGATGGATCGATGGAGGTAAGCATGTCTTAGCCATGTTTTTAAACTAGGAATTATTTTGAATGAATAATAAAACAATTATTGAATTCGGCTTTCGTATCATAGGAAAGAATTATGGTGATCTCAGAGGGTGTTATCCGCTTCGGCCTACGGCCTCGACGGATAACACCCTCCTCGATCTCCATATTTCTTCATAAGATACTCAGCCTCATTCATTAATTGTTAATTATGTCTAGATAATAAAGGATTAAATTAACTGCAAAAACCGTGGACGAAGATCCTGCTAGTTGTAAACGTTGGATCTCTAGAAAAGAGATCAAATCAGCCAAAATATAAAGAACCAAGAACGAGAGGTCCAAACACTACTGCAAAGCTGATTTAAAACAACGTGTATTGTTTTTTATAACAATATTTCGGCTGGCCATACCAGCCTTCCCCAGGTTTACAGATGTTACTGAACTTATGTAGCAGTCACAATATTATATATGTACAACATAAAAACTGGAAAGGAAAATACTAAGGATATGGATTACAATAATTCGTCACGGCGGTTTAGGCCACGAGGTTCAAGAGTCATGGCCTTATCTATCAAATGCGACTCCCTGGTCTTTCGAACTGAGTCAAGTGAAGAATGAATTTTCTCTAGTGGGATTAACTGCACGTCAGTATGAGAACATTACAGAAACGCGCCCATTCAAAAACGTCGATCGTGAAAATGCAAATAAGTGAAAAATGACGTTAATTTAGTGTCAATCAAGAAATCCCCTGGGTATATCCCTTTCCTGGTTATTGTTCCTGCTCAGACATCCGCAACATTTGCCTATTCTTCGATGAAGAATAGAAATTTACGCGACTAACAATAGCTCAGTCTGTTTAAAAACTGTCTAAATTTACTCCGAAGTAGCATGTGACTTTTTGCTGTTAACTGTTTTGCCATCAAAACGATTCGCACGAGACTACCGAATTCGCGAGGGTTTTATGTTAGTGCACGAGAAAGAAAAATGCTTCTCTTTGCATAAACTTGAAGCACTGACAAAGACATTCCAACACTCAAAACAATGGCAACCTACTTCTATTGTTTCTGCATTGTCTCTAACCAGTGGTTAGAGTGAGAGAGAACGTCTTCAGAAACAGTAGTGGGATCTCGACCCCCCGCAAAGATAAAGCTTTTTTTTTTTTTTCCTATGGCCATGTATTTTAATTCTAAAAGTTGCAAAAAAACTTTTGAGAAACTTTCTTTTGAGGCATTGAATTAATCAGGGTTGAATTGATGTAGTCACTTAAAACTTGACGTCATAATGATATTCAAAAAGAAATTCAAAATGAGGTAGGAATGGTTGATTACAACTAATTTTGAACCATGTGTAAATATTTGTTTTACCGTACTATTTTTTTCCGTGGCCGGAACGGAGAGAATTTTTAATTACTTAAAAAGATATTAACAGGTGAAAAATGTCACGTGACCTTTTTTGCTTAATTACTAATTAAATAAAAACGTGAGTCAACCATAGTGGCCAGATTCAAGCGAGAAACGATGATACAATGACAAAAATACTGTATTTAATATATGCTGAGTGGCATCTCGCCACCCCATTTTCAGTTTTCTTTTCTTTCCTGGACTCGACCATAAGTGGTCACGTGACACAGATATTTGATTTCTTACGTTACAGGAAAATTAAGGTTACCGATTTTTTCGAGGTTGCCAAATTCTGGAAGGTTCTGATAAATTTTCACAAAGTTATGATCATTATAAGATTTTATGCAAATTAGCCTCAGGCCACGCCTTAGTATACTTGAGTGTACTTAGTCAGAATTTCGTAAGGGGTATATCGGTCTAATAAGCTCCTGAAGTCAAGGCAGTTTAACCTAACAACAGTTGTACAAGCAGCTGTGGCCGGCAGAAATTAAGATTGGGTTAATTACTAAAACCTTTCCTTCGAATCTATTTGTGTTTTTAATCAAAGATTTATATTTTGTTTTTTGTCGTCATATTGTCTGATTGTCATCTTTGGATATAATGACTGAATGAACAACGACAAAGAAAACTTTCTTCTTACCTGTGGACTGTTTAAAAAGCCGATGGGTGAGGAGTTATTTTGGCGTCAAACGTCTGCTCGATATCACGCTAGGAAAGCTTAGGCGCAGCTTCTCAGGCTTATTAAACTTTCAAGAGTTACCAAGATTTCTACGATTTGGAGGTAACAGTAGATATATTTGACCAAAAGGCAAGTTAATGTGCATAACCTATGTTACATCAGATTATAGAGGGAAGCAGAAACGTCATATTTAAGTTACAATGAATGCGAAGCCACTGAGCGCAAACAAGGAAATGAACTCTATTTTTCGTATTTACGTTTCCAATATGAGCATACCATGGCTAAACAAGAAACAATCGTGCAAATCATTTAAGGCTGAACTTGCTTACTAGTTTGCAATACTGAATGGTTAGGTTTGTTGCGATGAGCGTTTCTACTTCCTGACCATAGAACTGCGACGGTCTTGTCGTATTGAGTTTATGGTTAAAGGCCAAACTCTATACTAGAAACTAGTAGATCGTAGACAACCGGCCTCAAATGATTTGACAGAGGATTTACGCTACGATCAATTTTCTAAGTTTCTTAGTGAGTTACTATTTCATTTTTAAAAAATCTAAAAAGCTTATTAAAATCTGGAATTTAGGAATGAGTTAGCAATATTGTTATCAAGGCCGAGCAGGCATTCTTAAACAAAGTTTATGTGGTGTCCGCTGGTAACATATTTCTTATAGCTCTTTCGCGACGTTGCCAACATGCATGAGTAAATTGCTGCGCGACAACTAGCGACTATTACATATTTTGTCCGGATAAAATTAGCCCATTAACGAAATACCTTTCTGATACTGGTCTTTCCTAAATCAACCCTAGATTAGAAAAATTCAGTACTCCCCTTCAGAAAGATATCCTTTTCAGCTTTGGTTAACGTAGCCTGCTGCTGTCATATTATATTATGACTATGAACATAGTCATTTTTGCATGATCCCCTCTTTAACTTGAACGCAATTGGAGGTTTCTATTTGAGAATTTGCGGCCACACGTTTCTTCATTACACCATTTCAGTTCTTGAAATTATCAAAACATCAATAATTAAGTACCTTGTTAACACACCTAACAAGCCAGTTTCAATTTATTAAAATGCAATTGTAAAAATTTTAATACTTTTCTAATTATTAAAATCACATTATTAAGATTCAGGGGTGAATAATTACTTTCTTTTGTTATTTTTTTTACTCATTAGCCTTGGAGCCCAGTATAAATTTTGATAATTCGAAACTAGCTAGTTAGCTGCCCCACGTACTGTTATTACATATTTTAAGACTTATTAAGTCTAACCACCCAAAATGCGAACTCTCTCCTCCGCAGGGGCTCCCGCTGGCTTTGCCAATAAAAATAGCAGTAATCAAAAAATACTAACGCGCGTCCTAACCCTAACCCAAAGCCTCTCTTCTCTCTTTCCCCTTCCCATCATGCCCCGCGCGCTCTCTCTTTCTTTCTCCCCTGCCTCGCTCGCTACAACACAAAAGAGGCCTCCGCGGAGGAAAGAGAATTGCGGTCGTCAACGGTCAGGATACTCCTAAATTTTCCGTAATTCTGTTTTAAACCTGATTTCAAGTTTCCATAAAATTTCCGTGACAACAACTTCTAATTTATGTGAAAATGAAATGATCAGCATGTCACTAGCGTGAGGCAAAGAAAAAAAAAATCGGAGTCTTCCCCGACAGGATTCGAACCTATGACCTCACAAATACCGGGCGGGCGCTCTATCCACTTGAGCTACGGAGAACTCAAGGAGAGAGAGGCCAATTATACTAGGCTCATATTTGACACGTGTCCTGCATACTGCATAACTTCTAATTTAGTTACAGCATAATTATTGGAACCATATCTTGAAAAAATTCTATTTTTCCTTTTGTATTATTGAATTGTTGTCTACTCAGGTATGGATAAAAGGCAGTGGGCTCGTGGTTTGTTTCCATTCTTAAGTAAGTCATGAGCAATCGAAGGTGAAATGCTGAAAGTTCAGGGACACCCAACGATGGTTTGCTCCTAAAACCATTTTTAAGTGTTTTAAAAAACACTTTTTAGAGTATCCAGAGTATTTTAAGAACTCTATAGATATGCATTCTGAGAGACGCTATAAAATTTGTATCTACTTGGTCATTCTAAGGAAATAGGCCCTTTGCAGCTAGCCATTCACATGGTACAAAACCGCTGTTCTGGAGAGCAGAAGTGGCACTTAGACGCGACAAAAAAAGAAAATTACCATTTAAAAGTATGTATGTCTTTTGTTTGTCATGTCCCAGTTCGACTTTTGCTCTCCAGCGTGGCGGCTTTTTACCACGTGAATGGTTAGCTGCAAAGGGCCTATTTGAGTCTTCTCGAAATTTCAATGACTTCAGGGTTCAGTTTCCGGAAAATTTAAGATGCAGTTTAAAGTTTTACGAAAGTGAGAGTTATACTGGTTCCTTTCTCCATTACATTTTCGAATCCAAAAACTTTCGGTTTCCTTTATCTACGGCAAATAACTTAACCTGGGAAATGAAATGCGAAGAATTAATTTCAGAAAATCATAGGGGATTTACTAGAATGAGATAAGCTTCGAAAATTGTACGTTAATGGAACGGTCATCTAGAAATTTTTAGTCATCTTCAAGCTATAGAAAAGTCCATACAATTTTTGCTTTTCCAAACAGCTATTTTACAGAAAACAGTCGTTGGGTGCCCCAGGACAAGACAGGACAATACAACAAAGACAAGAAAGACAAGCCTAAACAAGAGAACTGACGACAACGTAGAGTTACCGAAGCTAGTACCGTAGTAATCCTCATTCTTTTATAGGGTCTAATAACAGTTGTAAAGATAGGGAATTTAAAATCAGAGTCAATTCTTTGTATGTTCCAACTCGCACAGAAATATTTTGTTACTTTACTTTTACGGACAACAGTTTTCGTGTACAATTAACTACTCTCAAGACGGACACCAGTCAGTGGTGGATCCAGGGAAGAGGCCCCCGGGGTCCGCCCCTCCCCCCCTTACTTTTAGACCAAACTGAGGTGCGAAGGTCCGAAAAAACTTTTTGTTAAGTCCGGGCTACTCCCTTATCTCAGAGTCTGGATGACCGTCCCCCTCCCTTATCTGAAGGTCTGGATCCGCCACTGCACCCACATACAAACAGTATCAAAAAATTATGTCTACTGTCTTCAGCTTCCCTAGTGTTGATGACATCTGCCTCAGGGTTATCATCAGATCATGCAAACAGCAAGTCGACGGGTGTTTTGAATGCAGCAGTGAATTCAAATGTGGCAAGCCAAAATACAGCCGCTGTACATTCATCGTCTTCTCTGTCGATGTCATCCTCAAAAGATTTTCATTCAAGTAGATTGGCCATAAGTAGTTCGCCATTTGAGGTACTGAGCGCTGGTATGGCAAACAGGCAAACTATAACCCCCTTAACGTTGGTCTCGTCTGTGCTGGTGACGTCATCAGTTCTTGTGTCAACATCAGTTGTTCCTTCAAACCCTCTATCCAGAAGTGATTCATCGTCTGTCGCCACAATGAGTTCGAATCTGATCACAGAACAAGGTACATCCGCAGTGACCTCAGTATCTTCCTTGCTGTTGTCATCATCAACTATTTCTGCAAGCAGCTTGCAACAAAGCCATTTGACAGCTGTTGTAGTGGGCACTACTCTGGCAATAGGTAAAAGCGCGCCTGAAACACTCTCACCGTCTTCTATGCTGCTTGCATCTTCAACGGTGGTGTCGCAACAGTCAGGTACGTTATTTTCAGATCATCTCATTGAGATACAACGAACATTATAGTCGAACCTCCACGTGCGACCATCTCTGTTGTAAGCAACATCCTCCTCTAAGCGACCATGTATCTAAACTACAAAAAGTTCCTCAGTGAGAACCCTATAAATAGAAGCTCTCGAAAACGACTATCTCTTATAAACGACAGCGACCACCTTTTGACTGCATGGTTTAATAGTTTTCCGTTGTTTTTGACCCCTTGTAAGCAACCATTTGACGCTCCACCACTCTATGTTCGCTGTATTTACCACGCCACTCAGAGTATATGAAGAAATTCCATGAACAACATGGAACAACACGTATACGTAACTTAAATATTGTATGCAAATGATCTTATTCACGATGCCCGCTATCTTTGCACGCGCTTAAGGACTGATGAGATAAAAAGCGATGTCACGAAGTTTCTCAGGGGGCAAACAAGTGATAAATTTTTCCAAGACAATAAATCACAGTCAAGTTACTTTTTTAATGGAGTAGCGACCGAAGATGTCATCGAAGCAAGCAATAAGGACGTTAATTTTGTCGAAAGTCAAACCGTACATTTTGCATGACTGAATCGATCGTTGTTTCGTTTCGAGAGAATAAACAAAGTTGAAGTCGATTTCTCGCAATGGCAAATTTTATCGTTTGTTTGCCCCCTGAAGTACCAATGGATATTTGCTTTTATCCCATTAATGCTAAAGTGCGTGCAAAGATGGTGGGTATCGTCGTGAATAAGATCCATTGACTCCCTTTTCTTCCAAAAAGGAAGATGTATAAACCTATTCTCAAACGACCCCCCCCGTGGTTTAATGCTCGTTTACTAATAATAAGTTTAACAGCATCTTTACCAGGCAGAATACAATCTGCGCCCAATTTCTTGCTACAGGAAGATAATCTGCATCTTGAATAATTTGGGCCAGTGTTACAACCAATAAAGCTACATCTCGCTGAACCGATATGGCTGATTTTTTTCAAGTATTTCTTCAGGCAGACGAGTCAGATTTTGCGTCATCTGCCTCAGAAAGAATAGAATGCTTTACAGCAATGAGGGATCTCAATACATTTTGTCCAAAAATTGAGAGAATTGTAAACTTTTGAAAGAGAAAATTTCTGAGGACGAGGTTAAGATGAAAACTTCGTTCACATGACACAGGACAAATCAAGGACAAATTTTCGACCGGTCGAATATTCGTGCGTTTAGGAGATCTGTTAACAGAACCGGTAAAAAATTTGAACGCCACAACCTAGGTCAAATTTTTAGCCGGTGCGGCCGAAAATTTGACCAGCGCGGTCTGAGAACCATAACCGTTTAAATTATTCTACGAAAGAATTTGACCATCCGTGTGAACACCATAAGCGTCTAAATATTTTTTAGGCAAACGCGTGGATGCAAGATTCAAGTTGCTTCGTCAGTTCCATGTGAACCAAGCAGAAACACTGAACGGTTCTGTGTGAACAAAGTGATTGGCTGTCACCTCAAATTAGGTCTCCAAATAACGTAAACTGGCTTCATGGTTTCTGATCAGATGATATGTAGAACGCCTTACTTAAATATATGCGTTTAAAGGTTAAAAACAGTACGTTTTCTGTTCGCAGCTTGTATCTCCGGCGAAAATCTGGACGGTTTTAGTGGATTCTTTTCAAGTCCAAATTTTCCAAGTAACTACCCTCAATACAGCAAATGTACCTGGAATATCACAGTTCCCAGTGGCTACATCATTAAACTTAGCTTCCTCTACTTTCGATTGGAGCCCTATCGCTACATTCCCTGCTATTACAATGCTCCAGGAGCCCGTCTTACAGTCACAAATGTTGCTTCAGATGATGGGTATCAGCCGTTCATGCTATGCGGTCAGTCTCTTCCTCCTCCAGTGTACTCGGTAGCGAATTCCGTTCAAGTCATATTCACGTCTCTGAGCAGTCAATACCCAGGGTTTAATGCAACTTACACGGCTATCACTTATAGTTCAGGTGCGTGGTATACATTATTTATAAGACATCAATAATTAAGTTAAGATTTAAAAACCATTACCAACAACAACTCCCCCCATAAAAGGTAATCAAAGAAAGTTTGGGATTCTGGATTCCAGGAGTGGATTACGGATGTCATTGGCATTTAGATTCCTTATTCCAATCATCAGTAGGATTCTAGATTCCTCACGTAAAATCACAGATTCCAAATCCCAATACATACGAACATATTTGTTACAGTTAAGGCTGCGTTGTTTGTGAATTTTCCTCATGTAGCCGTAGTTGACATGGGCTTTAATAACAAAGAAAGAAAACCTGACCGACAGAACAATTTTTTCATGCCAGAGTAAGCGCAGGCGCCTAATACCCATTAATATGTTCGTTTGAGTCACCGGACGGACTTTTAACAACATCGTAAGAAGGGAATCAATTGTCTGACTTGTTTAATATATTCTCGATAACTCAAAAAGAGTTATTCCGGACACAAACCAAAAAGAAGAAGGTTCTGGCGTATCTCAAACTTATTAAGTCCTTCCGTCCTACATTTTGTTTTGATCTAATTCTTTCTCAAGTTAACTAGATTCTTTCTCGAAAGTGGTTTAATCTATTTGTCCTCGATACCTACGCTTAGTCTGTTTATATTGCTTGCAGTCTGTCCCAATATGGCAACCCTCAATGAGACATCAGGAGTTCTTATTAGTCCTTACTATCCAAGGCATTACCCTTCTGACGAGAATTGCAACTGGAAAATTATAGCAAGTAAAGGAGAACGCATTTTGTTGTTCATTGAAGACATTCATATTGCGGAGTGTGGTTCATCTTGCACTTGTGACTACCTGGAAATACAAAATGGCTCATTCTCTGATGGGATTTCAGACAGGCGAAGATGTAGATACCATCAAGACCGTGGAATTGTATACCGCTCGGTAAAAGATGTCCTGAGAGTGACGTTTGTTTCTGATAGTGGTACTTTGCCGCAGTACCATGGATTTAAAGCATCTTACATCAAAGTGAAGTATAATGCAACAAACGCTGGTAAGTTATTAAAAGTCGGCTGGAAACGCAAAGTTAAAGGTTTACGTGCAAGCAATCGGGTGATCAACTTTCAGCAGGTCACATAAAACATAATTGCCTTATAACAGGCTGATAGCAACTGTAACATTTAAGTACTTTACGGAGTAAAACAACACAAACTAAAATGCAGATGAAATGCCAACAATTTTCATTCGCATTATGTTAAAAGTTTTTTGTTGCAAATCTTGTATTTTTTATGTTTATCTATTGCAACGCTTTCGATTGAGTTGTTTTTGATTGGTTTACAGACAAAAATAATTACTCTTGGATTTTGAATTATAAAGCTGAATCATGTTTATTTCCCCTTGTTGCAGCTTGTACCTCTGGCGAATATCTTACTGGATTTAGTGGATTCTTTTCAACTCCAAATTTTCCAAGTAACTACCCTCAATACAGCAAATGTACCTGGAATATCACAGTTCCCAGTGGGTACATCATTAAACTTAGCTTCCTCTACTTTCGATTGAAGCCCTATCAGTACATTCCCTGCTATCATGCTTCAGAGGCCCGCGTTATAGTCAAAAATCTTGCTTCAGATGATGGGTATCAGCCGTTCATGCTGTGCGGTCAGTCTCTTTCTTCTCCAGTGTACTCGGTAGGGAATTCCGTCCAAGTCATATTCACGTCTCTGCGCAGTCAATACCCAGGGTTTAAAGCAACTTACACGGCCATCACTTATAGTTCAGGTGCGTGGTATACATTATTTATAAGACATCAATGATTAAGTTAAGATTTAAAAACCATTACCAAAAACAACTCGCCCCATAACAGTTAATGCAAGAAACTTTTGTATTCTGGATTCGAGGCCGTGGATTCCGAATGTCATTGGCATTTAGGTTCCTTATTTCAATCATAAGTAGGATTCTTGATTCCTCAAGTAAAATCACAGATTCCAAATCCCAATACTTAGTACGAACATATTTCTCACAGTTAATGTTCCGTTGTTTGTGAATTTTCCTCATGTAGCCGTACTTGACAAGGGCTTTCATAACAAAGAAAGAAAACCTGACGAACAGAACAATTTTTTCATGCCAGAGTAAGCGCAGGCGCCTAATAGCCATTAACATGTTCGTTTGAGTCACCGAACGGACTTTTAAAAAGATCGTAAGAAGGGAGTCAATTGTCTGACTTGTTTAATATATTCTCGATAACTCAAAAAGAGTTATTCCGGACACAAACCAAAAAAAAGAAGGTTCTGTCGCATCTCAAACTTCTTAATTCCTTCCGTCCCGCATTTGGTTTTGATCTAATTCTTTCTCAAGTTAACTAGATTCTTCTTGAAAGTCGTATAATTTTATTTGTCCTCGATACTTACGCTTAGTCTATTTATATTGCTTGCAGTCTGTCCCAATATGGCAACCCTCAATGAGACATCAGGAGTTCTTATTAGTCCTTACTATCCAAGGCATTACCCTTCTGACGAGAATTGCAGCTGGAAAATTATAGCAAGTAAAGGAGAACGCATTTTGTTGTTCATTGAAGACATTCATATTGCGGAGTGTGGTTCATCTTGCACTTGTGACTACCTGGAAATACAAAATGGCTCATCCTCTGATGGGATTTCAGGCAGGCGAAGATGTAGATACCATCAAGACCGTGGAATTGTATACCGCTCGGTAAAAGATGTCCTGAGAGTGACGTTTGTTTCTGATAGTGGTACTTTGCCGCAGTACCATGGATTTAAAGCATCTTACATCAAAGTGAAGTATAATGCAACAAACGCTGGTAAGTTATTAAAAGTCGGCTAGAAACGCAAAGTTAAAGGTTTACGTGAAAGCAATAGGGTCATCAATTTTCAGCAAGTCACATAAAACATAATTGCCTCATAACAGGCTGATAGCAACTGTCACATTTAAATACTTTACGGAGTAAAACAACACAAAGTAAAATGTAGATGAAATGCCAACAATTTTCATTCGCATTATGTTAAAAGTGTTTTGTTGCAAATCTTGTATTTGTTATGTTTATCTATTGCAACGCTTTCGATTGAGTTGTTTTTGATTGGTTGCCAGACAAAAATAACTACTCTTGGATTTTGAATTATAAAGCTGAATCATGTTTATTTCCCCTTGTTGCAGCTTGTACCTCTGGCGAATATCTTACTGGATTTAGTGGATTCTTTTCAACTCCAAATTTTCCAAGTAACTACCCTCAATACAGCAAATGTACCTGGAATATCACAGTTCCCAGTGGGTACATCATTAAACTTAGCTTCCTCTACTTTCGATTGAAGCCCTATCAGTACATTCCCTGCTATCGTGCTTCAGAGGCCCGCGTTACAGTCACAAATGTTGCTTCAGATGATGGGTATCAGCCGTTCATGCTGTGCGGTCAGTCTCTTCCTCCTCCAGTGTACTCGGTAGGGAATTCCGTTCAAATAATATTCACGTCTCTGCGCAGTCAATACCCAGGGTTTAAAGCAACTTACACGGCTATCACTTATAGTTCAGGTGCGTGGTAGACATTATTTATAAGACATCAATGATTAAGTTAAGATTTAAAAACCATTACCAAAAACAACTCGCCCCATAAAAGATAATCCAAGAAACTTTTGTATTCTGGATTCCAGGCCGTGGATTCCGGATGTCATTGGCATTTAGGTTCCTTATTTCAATCATAAGTAGGATTCTTGATTCCTCAAGTAAAATCACAGATTCCAAATCCCAGTACTTAGTACGAACATATTTCTCACAGGTAATGTTCCGTTGTTTGTGAATTTTCCTCATGTAGCCGTACTTGACAAGGGCTTTCATAACAAAGAAAGAAAACCTGACGAACAGAACAATTTTTTCATGCCAGAGTAAGCGCAGGCGCCTAATAGCCATTAACATGTTCGTTTGAGTCACCGAACGGACTTTTAAAAAGATCGTAAGAAGGGAGTCAATTGTCTGACTTGTTTAATATATTCTCGATAACTCAAAAAGAGTTATTCCGGACACAAACCAAAAAAAAAGAAGGTTCTGTCGCATCTCAAACTTCTTAAGTCCTTCCGTCCCGCATTTGGTTTTGATCTAATTCTTTCTCAAGTTAACTAGATTCTTCTTGAAAGTCGTATAATTTTATTTGTCCTCGATACTTACGCTTAGTCTATTTATATTGCTTGCAGTCTGTCCAAATATGGCAACCCTCAATGAGACATCAGGAGTTCTTATTAGTCCTTACTATCCAAGGCATTACCCTTCTGACGAGAATTGCAGCTGGAAAATTATGGCAAGTAAAGGAGAACGCATTTTGTTGTTCATTGAAGACATTTATATTACGGAGTGTGGTTCATCTTGCACTTGTGACTACCTGGAAATACAAAATGGCTCATCCTCTGATGGGATTTCAGGCAGGCGAAGATGTAGATACCATCAAGACCGTGGAATTGTATACCGCTCGGTAAAAGATGTCCTGAGAGTGACGTTTTTTTCTGATGGTGGTACTTTGCCGCAGTACCATGGATTTAAAGCATCTTACATCAAAGTGAAGTATAATGCAACAAACGCTGGTAAGTTATTAAAAGTCGGCTGGAAACGTAAAGTTAAAGGTTTACGTGCAAGCAATCGGGTGATCAATTTTTTGCAGGTCACATAAAACATAATTGCCTTATAACAAGCTGATAGCAACTGTAACATTTAAATGCATTACGGAGTAAGACAACACAAACTAAAATGCAGATGAAATGCCAACAATTTTCATTCCCATGATGTTAAGAGTGTTTTGTTGCAAATCTTGTATTTGTTATGTTTATCTATTGCAACGCTTTCGATTGAGTTGTTTTTGATTGGTTTACAGACAAAAATGATTACTCTTGGATTTTGAATTATAAAGCTGAATCATGTTTATTTCCCCTTGTTGCAGCTTGTACCTCTGGCGAATATCTTACTGGATTTAGTGGATTCTTTTCAACTCCAAATTTTCCAAGTAACTACCCTCAATACAGCAAATGTACCTGGAATATCACAGTTCCCAGTGGGTACATCATTAAACTTAGCTTCCTCTACTTTCGATTGAAGCCCTATCAGTACATTCCCTGCTATCATGCTTCAGAGGCCCGCGTTACAGTCACAAATGTTGCTTCAGATGATGGGTATCAGCCGTTCATGCTGTGCGGTCAGTCTCTTCCTCCTCCAGTGTACTCGGTAGGGAATTCCGTTCAAGTCATATTCACGTCTCTGCGCAGTCAATACCCAGGGTTTAAAGCAACTTACACGGCCATCACTTATAGTTCAGGTGCGTGGTAGGCATTGTTTATAAGACTTCAATGATTAAGTTAAGATTTAAAAACCATTACTAACAACAACTCGCCCCATAAAAGATAGTCCAAGAAACTTTTGGATTCTGGATTCCACGCCGTGGATTCTGGATTCCGGGAGTGGATTCCGGATGTCATTGGCATTTAGATTCCTTATTCCAATCACAAGTAGGATTCTAGATTCCTCAAGTAAAATCACAGATTCCAAATCCCAGTACTTAGTACGAACATATTTCTCACAGTTAATGTTGCGTTGTAGGCCTAGTTGACATGGGCTTTTATAACAAAGAAAGAAAACCTGACCAACAGAACAATTTTTTCATGCCAGAGTATGCGCAGGCGCCTAACACCCATTAACATGTTCGTTTGAGTCACCGAACGGACTTTTAACAACATCGTATGAAGCGAGTCAATTGTCTGACTTGTTTAATATATTCTCGATAATTCAAAAAGAGTTATTCCGGACACAAACCAAAAAGAAGAAGGTTCTGGCGCATCTCAAACTTATTAAGTCCTTCCGTCCCGCATTTGGTTTTGATCTAATAGTCAGTATTCGTATTCTCCGACAGTCCTGGGACGAGTAGGCCTTGATCATGAATGCAAGGCTCATGGGGGAAACTTCTCGCGAAGAGGACAAACAAATATGAGAAAACTGCGGCTGAGTTTGCCGAATTTAAGGATACTTTTTAACATTGTAAAGTTCCGAAGGGCTTACACACTTGAGAGACATCATTATTTCAAACAAAAAAAGAAAGATCTGCTCATTATTACGAAGAAAAACAGCGATCCTAATCATAATTATATTGATGAGAAGAGTGCTTGGTGAGCGAGTTTATAATTTAATATAAACAGAGATGTTCTCAAAATCCCCGAAGTCATTTTAATTGTAATTTTCAGTGTCCTTTAAACTTTCTGAAGAATACCTTTTATTAAAATGGACGTAATCATCGAAAGCCTGCGATAAAGTTAACAGTGATGTTATCACCCCTACTTTGCAGTTGAAATTTTCTAACAGAGCGGATGCAAAATCTTGTGTATTTGAAGTAACCCAAACGACTCACTCAGTGGATAATTACTTATCAGGACGGGGCTTAGCGTTCTGCACACAGTCCATGTGCATTTTAAGGAAGTTAAACCGGTTTGAACAAAGATGACTAGGTAAAGTTTATTTTAAATTTAAGTTACATTATCTTCGATAACAACTGTGTGAGAGTACAAAAAACGTGCACGCAGTTGAACACAGCGTTTGGTACAGACGATAATACTGAGCAGCCTAAACTCCACACTTCAGATACACGCAAGAGGAAAAGAATAATAGTAAGACTAAAATTGTATAAAGAGGATTCGAGTATTGACATTTTGACACAATATAACATTTTCTTGATTACATTCTTCTTGTTTCTTCTTTTGGCTTCGTGGCTTTTTAAATTTTGCTGTTATATAGTACGGCCAGCTCATCTCACAGTTTTGTTTTTTTGAAACATATATCCCTTTAGCTTACCCGTAAGGTTTCAGCTTTTAAATCTTGCAGTTTTTTTGCTGATTTCTATCGTTTTGCAGCGATTCAGCCGCGACTAACCAGAGTTTGTTTGTGTTTTTGCCAAAAAGTTCCCCGCTTTAGCCTCGCAATCATGCTGTGAAGTCTCTCGTCCCAGGGCCGTCAGGGAATACGAATATCGTCAATTCTTTATCAAGTTAACAAGATTCTTTCTTGAAATTAAAGTGGTTTAATTCTATTTTTCCTCGATACTTACGCCCAGTCTATTTATATTGCTTGCAGTCTGTCCCAATATGGCAACCCTCAATGAGACATCAGGAGTTCTTATTAGTCCTTACTATCCAAGGCATTACCCTTCTGACGAGAATTGCAGCTGGAAAATTATAGCAAGTAAAGGAGAACGCATTTTGTTGTTCCTTGAAGACATTCATATTGCGGAGTGTGGTTCATCTTGCACTTGTGACTACCTGGAAATACAAAATGGCTCATCCTCTGATGGGATTTCAGGCAGGCGAAGATGTAGATACCATCAAGACCGTGGAATTGTATACCGTTCGGTAAAAGATGTCCTGAGAGTGACGTTTGTTTCTGATAGTGGTACTTCGCCGCAGTACCATGGATTTAAAGCATCTTACATCAAAGTGAAGTATAATGCAACAAACGCTGATAAGTTATTAAAAGTCGGCTGGAAACGCAAAGTTAAAGGTTTACGTGCAAGCAATCGGGTGATCAACTTTCAGCAGGTCACATAAAACATAATTGCCTTATAACAGGCTGATAGCAACTGTAACATTTAAGTACTTTACGGAGTAAAACAACACAAACTAAAATGCAGATGAAATGCCAACAATTTTCATTCGCATTATGTTAAAAGTGTTTTGTTGCAAATCTTGTATTTGTTATGTTTATCTATTGCAACGCTTTCGATTGAGTTGTTTTTGATTGGTTTACAGACAAAAATGATTACTCTTGGATTTTGAATTATAAAGCTGAATCATGTTTATTTCCCCTTGTTGCAGCTTGTACCTCTGGCGAATATCTTACTGGATTTAGTGGATTCTTTTCAACTCCAAATTTTCCAAGTAACTACCCTCAATACAGCAAATGTACCTGGAATATCACAGTTCCCAGTGGGTACATCATTAAACTTAGCTTCCTCTACTTTCGATTGAGGCCCTTTCAGTACATTCCCTGCTATCATGCTTCAGAGGCCCGCGTTACAGTTACAAATGTTGCTTCAGATGATGGGTATCAGCCGTTCATGCTATGCGGTCAGTCTCTTCCTTCTCCAGTGTACTCGGTAGGGAATTCCGTTCAGGTCATATTCACGTCTCTGCGCAGTCAATACCCAGGGTTTAATGCATCTTACACGGCTATCACTCATAGTTCAGGTGCGTGGTATACATTATTTATAAGGCATCAATGATTGAGTTAAGATGTAAAAACCATCATTAACAACAACTCGCTCATAAAAGGTAATCCAAGAAAGTTTTGGATTCTGGATTCCACGCCGTGGATTCTGGATTCCGAGAGTGGATTCCGGATATCATTGGCATTTAGGTTCCTTATTCCAAACATAAGTAGGATTCCAGATTCACCTCGAGTAAAATCACAGATTCCAAATCCCGTTGAACGAAACAACAATTTTTTAATGCCAAAGTGAGCGCAGCCGTCTAATACCCACCATAATGTTCGTTTGATTCACGGAACGGACTCTTAAAAACATTGTAAGAAGGCAGTCAATTGTCTGTGACTTGTTCACAATATAATCTCGATAATTTAAAAAGCCAGAGTTATTCCGGAGAAAAACCAAAAAAAGTTTCTGGCGCATCCCAAAATTATTGAAGTCCTTCCGTCCCGCATTTGGTTTTGACCTAATTCTTTCTCAAGTTATCTAGATTCTTTCTTGAAAGTGGTTTAATTCTATTTTTTCTCGATACTTACGCTCATTCCATTTATATTCTTTGCAGTCTGTCCCAATATGGCAACCCTGTATGAGACATCAGGAGTTCTTACCAGTCCTTACTATCCAAGACGTTACCCTTCTCTCGAGAAATGCAGCTGGAAAATTGTAGCAAGTAAAGGTGAACGCATTTTGTTGTTCATTGACGACATTTATATTGCGGAGTGTGGTTCATCTTGCACGTGTGACTACCTGGAAATACAAAATGGCTCATCCTCTGATGGGATTTCAGGCAGGTGAAGATGTAGAAACCATAAAGACCGTGGGATAGTATACCGTTCGGTAAAAGATGTTCTGAGGGTGACGTTTCTTTCTGATATTGGTACTTTCCGGCAGTACCGTGGATTTAAGGCAACTTACATCAAAGTGAAATATAATGGAACAAACACTGGTAAGTTATTAAAAATCAACTTTAAGAGGCGGTCCGTGTAAGAACCGACCACTCGAATTTCCGCGGAAAACAGAATCCCTTCATATTTTTCTGCGACATGATTAGTCCGTTCTATTAACAAAAATCGAATTTGTTCTTTTATTTTTTGCTCTTTCATTGTTCTTTTTTTGAAAAAAATTGGGCGGCGATTTACCTGAACGGTCCAAAGCTGTCATCGTTTTTTTGTTAACGTCAAATTTTCTCGCAAAATTTTGCATTTATCCAAATAGCATAAAACAAAAGTATGATTTTAATTAATGCTTCCTTAATCCCAAAATGCAAAATATTTAAATTCTGACCACCCAAAAAAGGAATTATGATGTTTTGAAAATACCACGGAAAAAAATGCGCGGTTATCTTAGTTTTAAAATAAGCTTTTTTCAAAAGTCTGACGTTATTTGGAGTCTTGGTCACTCTTCCTGTTCAGTACTAGAGCTAGTGTATCGAAATCAAGAAAAACATTTTTGGGCACTGTTGATTCCCAAGCACAAGAGTTCGATAAAGTTTGGTTATATTTTACATGTAATTGTGCGTATGATGTAATTTGCGCATTTAGGTGATCCCGAACTTTCCAACTGAAAATCAAACCGAGAGAGCAAATATATGAAAAAGTAGCTTTTATTGTTGGAGATAAACTGTGAGTAGTCAAGAACTTACCAAATGCTACACAAAACTAGGAACTGCGAAGTTTAATAGTCGAAATTATCGATTCCGGCTTAAGTTATCAGTCGTCTAAGTTTACTTCTAAAAAGCTGTTTACAAAATTTCATTTAATTGAATTGGTCGTAGGTTTTCATGACCAAGAAAGAAAGAAAAAGCTTTTCATTCAGGTTATTTGACGAAAGTGAGTCCTGGTTAAAAGAATTACACATTTTATTAAAAACACCCCGTAGAATGCAGCCGAAATTCAAATCATCTGAACAGTGTTAATTTCCCGTCACGCTGGCTACGAGTGAATGTCAGTTTTTTTAGCTTAATTGCCACGCGTATGTACCTTTTTAAAATACGGTTGACAAAAAAACATGTTCTTTTCTAATTCGACTTTTCAAAAAGTATAAAGGTCTTAAAACGTCTTTTCAAGTTTTTGAAAAATAACTGCCTCCACGATATTTTTGAATTCGAGGTTGAAAAACCCTCTTGCTTACTATAATAGCGGTTTGTGCTTTAATGCGGCTGGTTACAGTCACAGCCTTCAAGAAATTCGGATAGGTTCGCTACAAGAATTTTTTTTTTTCTGTCGCGAGAACTAAAAGGAATTTCAAAGTATTTCAATGTCCGTGAGCATAGCTTTAAGTTTCTTCTCGTGTGAAAGGTCACATAAACAGTATGAATCATAGCAGATAGGATGCTTAGGAACAAGGTGGGTGGCCACCTCTTCCAGGACGACTCGTCTCTCCTGCTCTTCCTGTTCCGCCTGTACGTCTTCATTGAGCGCTTCCCGATGTGCTTTGCTTCTTCGCGAGGCCGCTAGCCTCTAAAAAAATCTCTGTACTGGACCCTTTGTTAGCCAATGTTTCCTTTAAACATCCGAGAACTGTCTGGGTTTCTTGCAGTTCGCATATCTGCTACCACTTTTGCGGGCTCTGACTTGATGCCAGTTCTTTCTCCAAGATCATATTTCGTTGTTAGGTACTGTTTAACCTCGGTAGGAAAACGCACAGCTTCGTTTCGGGGCTTGTGTAGAACCCATCCAGTCTGCAAGTCACTGCACTGGTGAGAGCGGCCAGTTTCATTCTTTTCGTCACGCTCCTCTCCAACTGCTACAGGCACACTTCTGATTTCTTCGTCCTTATCAACAGTAGGAAATTTCTCCGCCCAGTCTCTTCTGAGCTTGTCATACACCGTATCAGAGTTTCGGCGAACTTGGCTGTGCTCACCGACATCAAGGTGATTTTCGAGTTCACTGAATTTCTTGAAAACGATGTTGCACCAGGGCTCAGAACAAGAGGAAAGACCGTTGCACTGCTTATTTTCACTGTTTGTCCCCCTCTTATATACTCGAGCTTCTTTGAGAGGAAAGAAGTTCTCATGCACAATGAGATCAGTAGGACCTTGAGGTTCAGTTATGACTTCTCGGTAAGGAATAAACCTGCCCGGTCCAACATCATAAGCTCTCCATGCTCTAATTCCTTCCCCTTTAAACTTGAAATTGTGATACTTGCTGAAACCTTCTATCTTATGAACTTCGAGTGTCTTTTGAGTCTCATTCATTGCGCACACGGAGGCAGTTGTACCTTGAACGAAGCGTTCTGAAAGCGCTACACGCATGTCTTTCGCAGAAAGGACATCGTGTCCCTCATTGCAATATCGTCGGATGGATGATTTCATTGGACAAAGGATTCTACCTCAGATATCTTTTCCATACCGCGGCTCAGAAAAGTCATACCGTGCTACTCCAATGCCTACTCGTCCTGCGGCATCTTCAACGGCGGCTAAGATAAAGTCGGGGGGGCTGGCGTGAGGTCTGGAACCGAGTTTACATGATCGCCCCAGTTGAGAAATTGGCTGAGTGAGACTGAGTACCATTTTCCTTCAAAACAAATCTGGTGGAAAATGAAGACATGGAAGGACGATGAGTTTTTGCTCGGTTTTGAGTTTTCCCGCGTCCAAACATCAAGAAAAGGTTTTTAAGAACATTTTTTATGGAATTTTTTGACATCAGGAGGCGTGATATATTCGGTATCTCGGCAATTTCAGTTATTTATAAGCCTCGTGAATTTTCCAGCAACCAGCCTAGTCTCCATCTCTTATATTTTTCCACCTACAGTGGTATTATGAACTCTCTTCCTTATCTTAAACATATGCTACGAGCTCACTATATTAGTATGAGTCTTGCAACAGTCAACAGGGAATGTTCATTAAACCGATTTTCTACTTCGATGTTCGTAAGTTTGTTTCTAAACCGGGAGCAACAACAAATATTGATGGGCGAAAATACAGAATACAGGGCCAATTTAGTAGAAAGCCAGGGTAAATTTTCCAGTCACTTTGCTTCACATATACTGGGTCTGTCAGTCATTATAAGCTATTTTTAATATCAGAAGGCTAGAAGGGTTTTACTGAACCTTCAAAACCTTCACTGGAATATCATTGGAGTAATAATCAATAAATTTCCACAGCAATACCGTATTTAGTAGTTTTGTATCAGATAGTGACTTCGGTTTCAAGTATTTTCTTTAAATTGTTTGTACAGAAATTACCCTGTACTTCTGAATTTTACTAATGGTTTAGTGTGGGAACAAGAGGCTTATCCAGTTGCTAATAAGAGTGAGTACATCAGAGAGGGGCATGCATTGAGAAAATCCCTCAAAGGACTGAAGTACAAGAAACAGAACAAAGAAAATTAAATGTTTTGCAAAGTTTATAAAGAGAATCAGAATGAAGGAGCTTAAAAAATGTACAACTTCAGTTGTTTGTGTAAGTTATGAACTTGATTTACAACAAAAACAAACAAGGTAAAATTGATTTTTTATCAACCATCAAAAGAAGTTATTGCCCCTTAAGCCCAACCCCCTCAGCAGTTCTTTCTACGCTGCTACCCTTGGCTTATTTGGCCTAGATGGGTATGTGCCTCTGATTGAGGGTGGTGACCATTTCACCCTTTAGAGTTTTGAACAAGGTGTCTGTTTGGGCTATGAAGGTTGATGAAGAGCAGCCTATAGTTACATTTTTGGTACCACCATTTTTCCCCAAGTTTTTTCTATGTTTCTAAGTTTAAAAGCTAACTTAACTCTGTATGCTAAATGAAATGAATCAGAATTATAAAATAAGGTCTCTTGGCTTAAAAAGGGTAGGGAAATAAACAATGTGTCCTACTACCCATACTCTCTTTCAGTGCAAGCCCAGGGAGGTGATCTCACATTTTTTAAAATACCCTTTTACCACTTGTTGTAACAGCAACGTCAGTGAATGTTTATGGTCTCTGAAAAAGGTATTTATCTGCCTAAGCACAAGTTTCTAACTGCTATCGTTAACTACCAATAAATATATTTTCTTAATAATATGATTTTACATTTATTTTCCAAGGCATCCTATGGTGTTTTTCATAACCAAGTACAAGGCAATTCTTAAGTTGAGAGGATTTGATTTCAGGCTGATGTCCACAGGGGTAAAAAATTACATGCAACTGTATGGCAAAAACTGATCACAGTGGCCAAAGGAAAGGCAAAAATAGAAATGTCACCATTTTCCTGACTTTATAAATTCCCTTTGAAGCTTATTTAGCCAGATGTGGTCCTTGTCTAAACATGCAAACTTGAACATTTATTTTCTGAACCTAGCTAATCCCATCTTTTTTAAACCATAACCCTGCTCCAAGGGGTAGTGTAGTTTTTGAAATTTATAATTTTTGCCTCTTTATTTGCAACAAAACACACTTGAATGAGGACTCAAACTAAAGGCAGTGTAATAACTGCTGTCATGAAAAGAGAATTCCAAACAGAAAAAAATAATTACCCTTTCATTTGCCCAAGATTGGCAAAATTTATTTAGCTTCTAGTACATAACGAAATACATGAACTACGAGATTTGACCATGCCACTCAATCATCCAGCTCAAATCTGCCGGGATAAGTTCACAATCAAGGATGTAAAATTAAGAATCTCAATCATCATTTTTTCTCGTCTTAAAGGTGTAGTAAAACCGTAATTATAAACAACTCTGACAACTCTTCTACTCGACCACAGCCACCGCACTTTTTTTAATATCGCGAAGAATTAATTTTGGGCCTTTCACTTGAAAATATAAACTCTTCTACATACGTATTGGAGGGATGGCCCTTCTTTTAGTTTTGTGAGTCTTCTAAACAGAAACACATAGTCAAAAGGACCGACATCGAGGAACATGTTCACTGGTCTCGTTCTTAGCGTACCAGAAGAAAGAAAAACGTAAGCACCACATTCCCGAGGAAAAAAATTGGTTACAGCAAAGAAAGCAATGACCAACAGGACCAAAAGCAAATGTTGTTATTCCCAACCCGTAACGCGCATGTTCGCTACAGTTTTCGGATGATTGACAGATTTCTTAACTGGGGCGATCATGGAAAGCCGAAAAGCGGCAAGATCAAAGGCCGTTGCCAGCCCCCGCTGGGGAAAGTTTTTGTGGTAACAGCCTGCTTTGTCACCCCTTAGGTTCAATTGGGTAATCTGGAGATGTTCTTTCTTTACAACCTCAAGTGTGTTTTCGATGATCGAGCATACTGCGTACCAGTCTTGCTGGCTAGAGTCAAAGACACGAGCATACGATTTCAGCTCAATTTTTCCAGCGTCAACATTCTTAGTTATAAGGGTGGAAATATACCAGCTCAGCCTCCGTTTGCCGAACCATTCAGACTGTTTCTCACGAAATTTTATTTGGAGGAACTTCATGGCCCAGTCCATGATCAGAATGGCAGACTGTGGGTCTTCTGATTTCACTGCATCTTGTTTCGCCTCCTCCTGATTTACTGAGCGCACAATCAGGCCCGTAAGCAGGATTTTATGTCGGGGGGGGGCTAACGAGGCCAAACAGGACCAAACTGCCGAAATGTATTTTTTATTGTCTGATCCGTTTATTTAGGAAAGTAGTAATACATGAGAAATTGTAACGGCAAAGTACACGGTAGGAACTAAATATTACATTTGTCGAATACAACTGTTTGAATTAAGTTATAAAGGTTATAACTTATCAGAGAATTTAATCTCTGAAAGGTGTTTCTCTACAATTCTAGATGGGTAATCTCTATTCTGCAGGTGTGTTTTGAAATTAATCATGTTTTCCTCAAAAGTAAATTGAAAGGAATTTGTTCTCAGAAGCCTTAACGCTTCCCCTTTTATAAAGCGTTTCGTGACGCTTGGTGGGTGACACGAATAGAAATTCGTGTATTGAAAGGTTTCTGTAGCTTTGAAATGCGTTCGCACGTCAAGAATAGATTCCTTATTGAATCTGTCACCTTTGTACACTTTCGCGTCTAAGAATGTGGTTTCTATCTCTTGAGATTTCAGCCGTGAATTTTATCGTTGGCTGAAAACTGTTTGCCTTTACAAGGAAATCCTCTATTTTGTCTCTGCTTGTGTTCCACATAGATATGACGTCATCTATGAATCTTTTCCCAAAAATTGGTTTTGTGGTGCTTTTTCTGAGTATTTCGTTTTCTATTTTGGCCATAAATATGTTAGCAAAAGCTACGGCTATTTTCGTCCCCACAGCTGTTCCATGAGTTCGGAGGTAATCTTTTCCATTGAATCATGTAGAATCAGACTTGGCATTTCTCTTAAATACCTGGTAGGAATGGGAGGGTTTTCCTCATAGAATTCTTCGTATGCTTCGCATACGGTTGTGATACCCTCCTCCTGGGGTATGTTCGTGTAGAGGCTGGTGACGTCCATTGAGGCAAATTGAATTTCCATTAATTAACTTGAATTCAATTTCCATTGAGTTATAACTTCAGTTTAACCGACTGCACTCCTTAACTTTGATATTGTGTATCAAAATGCGGACCTTTGGGGTTTGTGGGGGGGGGGTTAGGGTTAGGGTTAGGGTGACTGTGAACGCTTCTCGAACCTCCAATATTTTAAACAGAGAAGCCCTACTAAGTGGCTCGTGACATTGCTCTTTGCAATACTCCAAGTATTGCTCAATCATTGTAGACCTTGTCAATTCGGTCACCATTATCTAGGGTGAGTACTTTGTTACCATATGAAACATCCTGATAAAAGTACGGTCTATCAATGAATTCTACAAAGTGGTCGACATTCTCCATATCAAGGCGGACGGGACGCTCGAAGAGCTCCTCCCCGTTACCTGGGGCAATTACATTACATACGTGCAAGCAGTCCTCTTCAGCCTTTTTAACTTTCAACTGTTCCCCATCTCTTAATAAGTTTTGGAATGGAGTTTTAAGCTGATATTTAAGGGGCTCGCGTTCTACTTGTTCTTGTGTAGTAAGACTCGCAATTGTATCCATCGCCTCGTTATACCTGCCGACTCCATCGGTTACCACGAGTGAAGTAAAAGAGGCCTCCTCAGCTGACCCTAGAGTCCAGCATGGTGTTATGGGGTTCCAGGGAGCTGACGTTGATTAGTCTTCAAGAAATGGAGTCGAAGAGACCATGCGACGGATGGCTCCCACAGTACCCTCTTAAGGCTGCTACTTAGTTACCTTGCGATAGGATAACCTGACAGGACAACCGTATGTGTGTTTTTATAAAACAACAACCAAACGACTACCTTCCAGACAGTACCTTTGAAGGAGCACATCTCCCTCAGTTTCCTCAGGGTATAGCCAGTCTGATTTCTGATCTAATTCTTTACTGTGTTTCTTTCTGCACGTTGTGCAAATAGCTAGTAACAAAAAGAAACAAAAAAAAGTTTTGCAAACTGGAAAGACTTGTTAAAAAAATACTAGATTTACTACTAAGTTGATAAAAAAAGCTATATCTTTATATCCCATCTTGGAAATTACATTATGTAGGCTATAAATCAGCGACCAGATTTATGGATGACGCACAGCAAAGAACTATTGCCTTAATGAACTACGAAAACCAAGCTATGATCATTTGATATGTTATTTTTTGGAAATGATTTTCTGGGTGCAAAATACTATCAAATACGGGATCGATCGTTGATCGTTCCGAAAATATATAGAATGGGACTTCCCCTCAGTCTACAGCTCGCTTTTAAGTAATTAGGAACGAAAGTATTTAGTTGAAATGTTAAGGAAGACAAAACCTTTCAATTCTGATATGTTAATTACAAAATGAAAGCATGTAACAGTTAAAGTTGCTAGTCTGATAGTACTTACGCGAGCCAACGGGAACGGCTTCTCCAAAGATATTTTTTATTTCTCTTGCAGTCTTGAAATTAATAACGTGTGTTCCCGCTATTGCCATTTTCTTCCGTGATGTTTTGGATACTAGCAGGTCTTTAGAGCTTCCCAGTATTTTCCCAAAGTGTAACGATGGACTGGACAAACTGTCATATTCTTGATCTGATCATCAGTGAGTTCTAACAGACCTGCCCTTGCCAGTATCAGATCCATTTCACAAACATTTTCCCTTGACAGGTGGTGATTCGTTAGGTGTGAACTAATGTCAGCGTTGCAACCATTCAAGCACACAAAATCTACACATTCTCGATTACTTCCGCATTTTCCGCCTGTTATTGCGGAAAAAGAACAAAATTCAGCCATTCTATCTGCGAAGGTTATCTGGGCACAATGTAAATACGCTCTACGTTTTGTGTTGCAGATTTGCATACGAAATTAAATTAAGTGAACGACGCAAGAAAATTAACAAAAATTGAATTAAAAACTTGACGAAATAGTAAACCAGCAAAACATTTTTATTCTTATTATTTTTTGTACCTTGTTTATTTTACCTCGTTAAGCCTGATGAGTAGTTTCAACTTCGATAAAATAACATCCAACATGTTTTAAAATTTTGCACTTCAAACTGAAATCTGAAATTGACATCCTCAGACACAATACGGGGCGTCGATAAAACCGGAACATGGAACATCCCGGAACATCCCGGAACATGAAAAAATTAGAATATTTTTTTATGAAAAAAAAAAAATTAAATAAATAATAGTAATAATAATAATAATAATAATAATAATAATAATAATAATAAAAAGAACAATAGATAGAAAACAATTTTTGCAAAAATTTATAATAACAAAATAAATAACATAACATAACATAAAAACCAAAAATAATGAAACAAACAAAGAAAGAAAGAAAAAGAAACTGGTATCATCTCCGAGTATAAGAAAACAATATTTTGTCGCAATGAATTTTTTGGGCGAGTGAGGGTCCATTCAAATGACAGTAATGAGTAAAGGCTTGCTTCTAAATTCAAAATATATTAAAATGGGTCGCGAGGAGGGGGTTTTCAAGCTTTCCTGACACAGCCATCTCTTGTAAATGTTTGCCATGCGGTTTAACGGTTATCAATTTACGGCTTTGCGACCGTAAGAAGAGCTTAGGGGCTCGTCGCTTTGGACTTGGATAATTACATTAAAGATTCACATTCGCAATGAATAGTTGCAGTGGCAGTGGTAGCGCAGCGGTAGTTTCTAACTGTTATCAGTTAGCCTTTTTTTTAGTCGTCTCCCCGCAAAGAAGAAGAAGAAGAAGCAAGCCTTCACTCATTACTGTCATTTACATGAACCCTCACCCAACAAATTTTAATTTGTTGCGACAAAATATTGTTTTCTCATACTCAGAGAGGATACCAGTTTCTTTTTCTTGATTATTTCATTCTTTTTCGTTTTTTTTTTTTTTTTTTTTTGTTATTTTACGTTCTTATTAATTTTTACAAATATTATGTTATTATTATTATTTTATTTATTTTTTTTTTCATGAAAATTATTTTTATTTTTTCATGTTCCGGGATGTTCCGGAATGTTCCGGCATGTTCCGGAATGTTCCGTGTTCCGGGTTTTATCGACGGCCCACAATACGGACCTTAAGTTAGATAAAAGTTGTCCGATTTGGGGCTAATTGGCATATATCTCAGTCGTCCAACCTACGTGGTTCGCACGTCGCGACGGTGAGAAAGCTGAGTGCGGCGGTGTCTCGAGAACGTGAGTTTTTTTGTTCGTCTTTTCGTCTTCAAAACATCTTCATTTTAGCTGAACACCGCTTTAATCTGTTTCTGGAGTGTTTAGTTTACGTCAAATGGTAAACCTTTTTCAATTACTTACTTTAACACTATTTTATGATTGAAAATATAACATGAGCTTGTGCAGCAAGTGGTTCAACAGCAGGATTAAAATTCCCAGCGATAAAATAATCACATTTAAGTATTCTCTCACCATCTGAACACCGGCTTTATATCAGTTGTCGGTTCCAGCAATTCTGCTTTTTACAAAAACGCGCGTTAGGAGAATGAAAAATGCCGAAAAATCAAGGTGTTTATTTGTATTTCACACTCAAAACTAAAAAGAGAATACCTTTTTTTAACTTTCAAAAAACAAAAGTGCCCCCTTCTCTCATGAAATGCCGGATACTTTTAGGATTTGTCTTCGATATAAAGTGAACCAACTTTCTTGAGTAATTTTTATATCTCACTAATCGCAAAAAAAAAAGCTGGAAAGAGAAATTTCTCGAGTTTTTTCAGCTTTTTGCCTTTTCCTTCAAAGTCGAAAAAAGCCGACTTTTTCCCCGCCCCAATCTTTGGGCCTCTCGACTGACAGCTGTCAAAAAATGGCGCGATATTCTGGGCAATCGTGGCGTTAATTTATTAGTGTTTATACCGGTATGTAGTTGCACACTTTGCGTTCCAAAAACGTTTCAAGATGTCGGACGTTTTATTTACGTCCAAGATTAAGGATGGACAAGCAGGGCCGTAGCCAGTATGAGGCAAACCGAGGTACTTGCGTCAGTCATTTTTTTTTTTTTTTGAAGGAGAAAAAAAGTCACTAGCAGCAAATAAATAAATTCACAAATAGTTAAATATAAAAAAATGTTGACCCAACATGGTACTATGTTTAATGATAACGCGAATCAGGCAGTGGCCTGAATTGTGTTTTGCTGCCATTTCTCGACTCTTCTGTCTTCTATGGTCTGAGTGAGGAAAATCTATCAAAATGCAGTGTTCTATCAATAGCTTTTTTCAAAGAAAGCGGTTAGTAGATGCTCTTACAACATTCTTTCAGTTCTTCTAAACAATTGAACCAAAATTTAAGCTTGTTTTGACATTATTTAGCGACGATCCTAAATAGCTAGGCGGTGAATTCAACCATGGATATTGCCTCATTTCTTATTTTTTTCTGGCTACCGCCCTGACAAGAAATAAAAAGGGGGTAAAACTAAAGTCTTTAAGTCTGGCCATGATATTTAGGCTCGATCTAAACCAGGGGATCTACGTACATTTCCTTCGAAGAAGGGGCGATAATTCCGATCCCCTATTAAATACTGGGTTTTAGCACGTCGAGGACTTTGAGAAGACGTACCAGAGGACGGCGACAAGAAAAAATCTCAACCCTTCGCCTGGGCAGAGTACGCTGGCCGGACTAAAATGACAAGCCTTCACCACCACCAAGTAGGGTCAAGTGGCGTGGAAGAAATCTCTTGTAGTAGTGGACCGTGTTGCCGTCTGTCCAGTTCCAGGGGAAAATGTCGCTGACCGAAGAAACTTCGTCGGTCGATGATGTACAGAGGCTACTAAAACAACAATTAAGCTTTGAAGTGATTCTTCTGGATGCAAATACTTCATCGACCGACGAAGTTTCCTCGGTCAGCGACACGGTGCACCTGGAACTTTTCTCCGATTGTTTTCGCCAGACGGTGTCACGTCCACCATACAAGCGATTTCTTCCACGCCACTAGACCTTTCTTGGTGGTGGTGAAGGTCGGTCATTTTAGTTGAGATTTGCTTGAGTAGCCGTCCTTCGGTAGGAAAGAGGTACACCAAGCGCTGTAGACTGTAGTGCAGGCATTACTGAGCTAACTGAGTTCGCACTCATACGTTGACTAAGTACGTCTTCTCAAAGTCCTCAACGTGGTAAAAGCCAGTATGAAGGAAGTGTGTATAGATTTCCTGGTTTAGGACGAACCAAAATATCATTGCCAGAGTACCGTTGTTTAGAGTTGCTTAGACTTAAGTTTTACCCCTTTTTTTATCTCTCGTCCGTGTTTATTAAATAATCTTGACCTAAACGTCCGACATCTTGAAACATTGCCCGAACACAAAATGTGCAACTACATATGAATACTTGTAAATTAACGTCACAACTCATTGCTCACAATTACCTGTCATTTTTGACAGCTGTCAGTCGAGAGGACCGAAGATTGGGATTCCCGCCTTCACTTGACAACTGTCCGCCAAAAAGTCGGAACTAAGAAAGGTTAAAAAAGTCGACTTTTTTCGACTTTGTATGAAAAGGCAAAAAGCTGAGAAACTCGAGAAATTTCTCCTTTCAGGCTTTTTGTAATTAGTGAGATATAAATATTACTCAAGAAAGTTGGTTC
Organism: Porites lobata; assembly: GCA_942486035.1. Classification (NCBI taxonomy): domain Eukaryota; kingdom Metazoa; phylum Cnidaria; class Anthozoa; order Scleractinia; family Poritidae; genus Porites; species Porites lobata. The sequence continues at coordinate 456,891 of CALNXK010000137.1, read as the reverse complement.
ACTTTATATCGAAGACAAATACTAAAAATGTCCGGCCTATTATGAGAAAAGGAGGCACTTTTCTCAGGTTTTCATAAGTGAGTGAAATTGAAAAAAAAAGGTATCCTTTTTTCAGTTTTGAGTGTAAAATTCAAATAAAGACCTTCATTTTAAGGCATTTTTCATTTTTGTAATCCGCGTTTTTTGTAAAAAGTAGAATTGCCGGAGCCGACCACTGATTCTTTTACCCTTTTCTTCATTCCCGAAGTTTTTAGTCTATTTTTTCTGCTTAAGTCGCAGGCCAAAATGAAATTACGTGTTCATTATTGCTTACCATTTATTCGACAAAATGAAGCCCTGTATAAAGCGGGATGAAGGAACTTGTTTATTTTTGCCCGCAACTTGCCAATCGTATTTAATAATTTGTCCTTGTTTTAATGAAGATGGACTGGGTTGAAGATCACCATATTCAGCTTGCTAAAGAAGTTCTTGGAAGTATGCACTACCGCTTCAAGCCCTGAGCTATATGTAGGCTCGATTACCAGCTGTAAGAACTGTGGAGCGTGCGAAAATTTGGCAATACGTAGATCGCAAATAGGCTCAATGGAGCGACGAACATTCACTTTCGAGCAACAGAGCGCTCAACTAGATTTCATCGTACAAGGGAACGAATTTCTCATCTGATATGACACCATCATATATAATTACAAAAGTAGACCAAAAGCTCTAGGATCTCTTTCAGGGAACTCATTCTCAAACCTTAAATGAAGTTAAGAAAAGTCTTTGACCGTCACCTCTACTGAAACTTGTCTTGTCTCTCGCCAAGTCGACGTCATCCCTCCCCAAACTGTCGCGGCTAAAATCACCGTCCTCGATGTAGCCGTCCACCTAAACTTAAGGTCGGTAATATAAATGATGTCGTCTGCACGCAAAAACTTGTGGCTAGAAAATTCGGTACATTTTGGTAAACTATTTCTTTGCTGAATCATGTCATAACTTTTGAGGTTGTAATTACACGGTAAATCTATTCATGATGTATTTTACCTTTTTTACCGTTCTAGCCCCTTTATTTCAACGAAACTAGTACCGTTTAGCTACAACTTGACATAGCAACATTCACCGGAGCTGCTACTTTTTTTTAACATCCCAATTTCAGGACAATATGTAGTGGATTTTAAGATATTCACTGTTTGTCCCCAGCATTAAGTTAGTTTTGAAAATAGTTGCTCCCTGACAGTATTGATTTTTAGTTTTATAGTAGGAAAGTTTGGAATCAAGAAGATGCTTAAATTACGTCATACGCACAATTACAGTAGAATGTTACCCAACTTTATCGAACTCTTGTGCTTCGGAATCAACAGTGCCCAAGAATGTTTTTCTTGATTTCGATACACTAGTCCTAGCTAGTACTGAACAGGGAGAGTGACCAAGAGTCCAGATAACGTCAGACTTTTGAAAAAAGCTTATTTTAAAACTAGGATAACCACGCATTTTTTTCAAGGACGCTTTACGTGGTATTTTCAAAACATCACGATTCCTTTTTTGGGGGGTCAGAATTGAAGTATTTTGCCTTTTTGGAATTAAGGAAGCATGAACTAAAATCATACTTTTGTTTTATGCTATTTGGATAAATGCGAATTTTTTGCGAGCCTTGAACAAAACGCTTAAATTTGACCTTAAAAAAGACGATCAGACGATAAAGATTATGTGAAAAGATTTCAAAAAAATTCGTTCGAGTCGTTTCAGAGATACACAAACGTGTGCTAAAAGTCCAAATTTAGAATGAAGTTGCACTTAGACAGGTGGTGAGAAAACGGGTTAGTTTTTAAGACCGCAAGAACGAAAATATACCAAAATTTCCTAGCATCGAAATAACATATTAAGCAGCATTCTGACGCTACTTAAGAATACTTCGAGTCATTTACAACATTTATATTAAATAATCTATCACGGCTATTGAAAACTTAAGGTTTGAAATATATTTTCGTTTTAGTCGAATTCAAACATACAGATTTTTTTTACTTCTTACGCAGGCTATTTGCTAAACACCAAACTTTAAGTTCCTAGCGTAGGATTTTCAGGGAGCTGGTCTAGATCGCGCAAAATTAGGTGTTTATCAATTTCAAAGTTTTTTGGTTGTTGTTGTCATAGTAATATCGATTTTACTAAAACCTACATTTTGACAGATTTCAATCTATAGTCAGTCTTTGGTGAAAATGTTATAGCGATCAGGCAAGGATAATATCACTTTTAAAGCGATTGAAAAATATCGGTAAGGGCTCTGAAAAACTATATCGAAACACCTCAATTCCACGTGTTTGGAGAGAAGCTAATTTCTTTGTTTTTGTTTTTTCGTTTATTTGTCTTTTCCATTAGAGTTAGTTCACACAACTACCACAAAAGTGACACCTGCAAGTAAGTATCCTATGAAGATTAAAGTATAAAGTTGTACCGATTCCATTTTGTGATTTTACTCCAATACAGAGCTCGCTTAAAAACGTATTCATAATATTTTTGGTTTCTACCAGCAGAGGCACCAAGCACCAGAGACTCAGAAATAACACCCACAAGTAAGTTTCTCAGAAGTTTGAAAGAACTATGTATTGGAAAAGATGGGCACCTTTCCAACTTGTTAAACGCTATGGAAGAACAGCCGAACCTCCCGTAAGCGACCATGGTGGTCTCTTGTAAGAGAGGACCGGACACATCTATTTTTTGAAGAGAATGTACTTTTTTACTTTGTGGAAGAGAAGTTACGCTATCTTTACTGTAGTTCCATGTTGTCACTCAAATGTCTTCGTATGCACTGACAGGCGAACAAAGCGAGAGGACACCATGTGCTTACGGGAGGTTAAAAACGATGGAAAATTATAAAACCGTCGACCGTAAAACACTGTCGCGGTCGCTAAAGAGAGGTGGTCGTTTACAACATGTTTTAATTACAGGGCTTTGAGGGGTTTTGGTTTGCACACGGATGTTTGACTTCCTTTTTTTTTCCTGTCAGTCTTTGATATCAGTCAGATAACAGTTGACGTCGAAACAAGTTTCTCAGATTGTTATTATATTTTCGGGGCTTCTAATTGCTCGTTTTTGTCCACTATCAGTATAACTTAATTAATATGTGCCGGGCAACTGAAATTAGGTGATTTCTACCTCGAATAAATCATAACGATAGAGATCACTGGTTAAGTTCATGTTGCTCCCGATAATCGATCTCGAACAAACATGATTTCTCAGTTCAAGAGGATTGAACTTATACTGTTACAATCTTGGTAAAAGTATTGATTTCAGTCTCTAAAACATGCACAGGGCTAGAATTTCAAACTTCAGAAGCTTGGAATTAAGCCTTATTAGATAGCTGGTTTTTGAGACTTTGAAATAAGAAGGATGAAAAAGTACTATTAAGTAAGTAAGTTTGAGGAAATTTGTATATTGAACTTATACTTGTGACTGAGTCATGAGATGTAGCTAAGGCTTTGAATACAAGTTTCCGCTTATCAGATTTCGGAGTAGTGATTTTTAACTGCAGTGTAAGTTTGATTTCACCTCCATTTTTTTTATCCAGTGTGAAAGCTCAATGTAGATTTAAGCTTGAATAAGTGAATCTTGTTTATCAAGTGGTAAAGACTTGAAATTCAAGATCATATAGTGGATCATCTTGCATTTAAGATGTTGTTGTGCACAAACAGCCTAGATTCAAGTCTCCACCAAAACGGCTTAGATTGGAGTTTTCAAATAAAGGAAACTCAAATCTGACATGGTTGATTAGCATTCAATATTTTTTTTAATCGTGATCCTTGTTAAATGCTTTAAAAATTTTTGATTTTTTTAGCTAATCACATACTTATATTGGCATGGTGTGAATGAAAATATCTCTTCTGTCTTCCCCAAGGGTTGTTTCGGCGAGCTATTAATTCACATCTGGTTTCTCCATATTAAAGCTAAAGTAGATTTATTGGTTGAGGTACTTCCTCGATGAGCGAAAAAAAGTGCAAAAATGGACTAAAAAAAGGGTTGTTATAGACAATCTAATGGCTCGTCTGCTCTACATTAAGGGAAGAAATGTCTAACAAGGAGACGCTTCAATTCACAGATCAGATCACCAGGCTAAAAATTGGCACTTTTAGCTTAAAGTGAAATTTTTGTATTTGAACTGTTTGGATAGGTTATTTCATTGCTATTTAATTAGTAGATAATTGAAATGTATTTGGTTTGACGTCATTTTTAAGATATTTCTTTTCCTAACACTAATTATCTGTTCCTTTTTCATTGTTTGTAGGGGCGATGTACAGTGAACTTGAGAGTCGGAGCATTGTTGTTATAGATATTGATAAATAGATATTTGACAGGCGCCGCAGAGCGGCACACAAGCTGTTCAGAATTCTCTTCTGATCCACATCCTTTCGTGTATAGTTCAGTCCAGCTTTAAGGCGCAAGAAAAGAGATAAGATTGAGAAGGAAAACTGATTGGAGGGAGACTTCGAATTTTTACAAATTTTTATCCTTTCCCTGTTCGCTTAAAATAAGGAGTATTGTTTTAAAAGACACTCGTGTCTCTTCTAAGGTAGCCTGTTCTAGGCTCGCAGATTGTGGTGATGACATACACATGTAAGTGAAAGGCAGGTGAAAAGGAGTTTAGATGGTAGTGTGCATGTGCTAATCCACCAAGAGATTTCGAAGCCATCTACCATAAAGAGCGGATTTAAATTGATGCCATACATAACAATTAAGTGGTGGTTTGCAACCAGTACGGATAGCGTTTCGCTAAAAGTACCTTGATTCTGCATGAGTCACTAAAAATGCAAAAGGGTGAACGCAGGGCCATGCTAGCCGAAGAAAACAGCCGACATTTCGCGACGCCACCACTGGTTTCCCCGCGCGAAACAACGTCTGAGAAACGACTGCAGAAATGTGTCACTATCCAGATCTGGGTAGTGATTCTGATTGGTCGAACCGTGAAGGAAATTTGCTTCAGCCAATCAGGAGCACAACCAGGTCTGTCATCAGTATGGAATTTCTGCAATCGTTTCTCAGACGTTATAATTATTTCGCGGGGAAACCAGTGGTGGCGTCCCGAAATGTCGGCTGTTTGCTCAGGCTAGGGCCGTGCATGCTATTTACTTGTTGAGATTAAAAATATTTCACTTACATTTTTTTGCCTGACTAAGAAATTATTTATCTTTTTATGTGTTTTTTTTTGGCATCGACAGGAAACAGTTTAAACTTGCAGTTTGCAGAATTGACAGTACGATGCAGCGGCGTGGTTCACCAAATCAGCCGCCACTACTCTTTGCGGTTGATACGCGCACGCTCGATGTTAGGTAAGACAAAGAAAACCACTTGTGTACTGTTCAATTTTGAGAGCAAAATAAATCAATGCTTTCCTAGACAAATGATGCCTTTGTACTGCAGCAAAAAAGAGGAACAAGGGCAAGCCAGCTTTAATTGTGACCCTAATATAACGTATATCATAAATCACTGAATGGGTGTTGGGTACCAAGGCTCAGTGGTTACACTCGCAGGTTCCAGTTTGTTAGGGATACATTAATATTTACACCTGTCCACTCTATGATGATTAAGGGTGAAAGGGGCTACAAACGGAAACCTTTGAGAGATTTTTCTATGTAAGTGATATTTCATAGCATAAGTCAACTATACGTTTTTCTTTCCAGGCACGAATGCAAGTGCCTTCACAGGATTGGACTCAGCACTGTTAGCCGTCTATGAATTACAGTGTCAATACACCTCTATTACAATGTATCCTATTACAGATACACTGTAGAAATATTTTCGAATAGAAATGCTAAGTTAAGTTGAACATAATACTTTCTTTTGCCAATTACGATAAGAAGCCTCGTAAATTTTCATTTAGGAATCAGCATCTCGTTGCAGTTTCAAAGGACGCCGTGTTAAATTTCAAATTTTTACTTCGAATTTACTCTCAGCATGTGTGTGACCACATTCGAATCGTTTAACTGATTTTTTTTACACTGTCGTTCGTGTGTTACAAGTAATAAATTGTGAATAAATAAATAATAGAATGCAATGGAAAGTTTTAAGTTCTACTACTTTTGTCAAAATTAACAGGGATATTGATCTAAGTTCTTTTTCTGGTATTAGCATTGGCATCAAAGTATTTTCTACGAAAGCGTAAGAACGGAAACAGTTCAAAGGTTCTTTTTAACTTCACTATGAATGAAAAAGTTTAGGGGACGACAAGGAGGGGAGGAACACGTTGGCAATTTTTCGTATTTCCCGGTGGGGGGGGTACTTCCTATAATGATCTATAAGGAGAAGCTCCGCCCGAAAGAAGTACCCTCTCTTTATAAAATGAAGTATAAAAAGGTAAGAACCTCGGGATTGAGCCTCCCTGTATACAACTTTTTTCATTCCTCCCCCAACCACATAGAGGATAACTCCTTGAGCCCGCTTGAAACCTTTCAACTATGATAGGTATTCTCTATCAGTCTCTTTAGCCTTTGCGGCACGGATCATTATTTGCCGTTTGTTAAAGAGTAACACTTTACTCGAAACAGTACCAAGCTAGGACCAGCCAGTTGGCCTGAATAAGTTTTACAAAAAAAAAAAAAAAATACGCCTGCAAAGTTTTTCGTATCGTATTCGAATTCGAATCGTTGGAAACACAAAAACAATGAATAGGTAGCATCCTTTACAGAGCATGCGCTGTATGATGTCTGAAATCACAGCATGGGCGTAGCCAGCTTTTCGAGCATTTGTAGGCCTGGCTGACTTTCATTTCCGCATATTCTGAAAATTGCACGAAAGACTAGAACGCACTAACCTCACCAATAATTTGACCTCTTAAAGCTTGTAAGCTCAACTCAACAACGCATAATTTATCACAAGCGGCAGAGTAATCAAACGAAACATTTGTAGGCCTGGGCCTACAGGTCTATGGGCTGGCTGCGCCCCTGCACAGTATTCGAAAACCTAGTTTTCGTTCAGCCACACCAAAACGACAAGCCAGCGTTTTCAAGAAATTCCACTATGGTAATTTTTTTCTAAAACGTGCAGTTTTGTCGCCCGAAAACTCCGTTTCGTGCGGGTTCTCCGTTTTCAAAAATAACCCGATACGCGTAGACGGTACCTAAGGCCCCGTTTACACGTGTCTGTTTTTGCTTGAAAAGGTTTTTTCTTTTTTCTCCAAGTAATTAGAGGAGTTCATTAGTTCATTCATCAAACCGTTTGTTGGTAACTCGGTAATATTTGGAATCAGTTTCTTGACTTTATAGTAAAATTTATTCCTAATTATAGAGTATGTAGGACATTGAAAAAAAAGTGCACTTAGTCTTCTATTAGATTAAATCCACAGAAAGGGCAATGCCTATTATTTTTCGTAGTTTGATCGTATCTGCCTATTTCTATAATTAGTTTGTGGTTGCTTATTCGTAGTTTTACTAAAGCCCTTCTCCCAGCTGTTCCTCTTGTTAAGTCTAAGTAACTAGAGGTGGTATGATTGCTTTTAAAAGATCTATAAAATTCAAGGTTTTGAGAATGTTGAAGGGTGTTTTGCCAATATGAGATATATTCCTGTTTCATTTAACTTACATAGCTTTTTACCACAGCTATATCTAATAAATCAGGGTTAAAGTCAGGAAGCTTAAAGTATTCTGACATATTCATCAAATTAGAGTGGAAACTATTTTTGTCATTACAGTGTAAGTCAAATGAGATCAAAAAAGCTTGTTTGACGAAAGATTTCTCATCTTTAGACTGTTTATACAAAATGTATTTGAGAATTTTTTGATTGATAGTGATCATCATCATCATCATCACCATCATCGTCATCGTTGTCGTCATCATCACCATCATCATTATCATCACCATCATACTCTCGATTTAAATACGACAAAACGTCTAAAGCAAATACTTGTGGCGTCGAGGAAATTAACATACCTCTTTACGAAAGTATATTGGTTTTTGTCTTGAAACAGGGTCTACGATGACTCGGAGGATACATTTTTCCACACAAGACATCATGGAGATGTCTGTAAATAACGGAACATCGATAGTACCAAGTTTGAAAGAGCACTTGGAGCCAAAGGATGACATCAGTGGTGTTTGCACTGACCAGTCTGCCTATGATAATGATGTTAGTGTTTTGGAAGAAGAATTATACTCAAAGATCTCAGCATGGTTATTATAGGGCAATGGCTGAAGCCTGACTACGCTCTTCCTTGATGATTTTGTTAGCAGTTTTAGTCTCAAACATGAAAAGCTGACAGTGACATTAGAGTTAAGTTAAAGCAACTAACTACCACAAAATTTCTTTAGGCTAGTCACGTTGCTTGTAACATTTTAAGTGCGCAGTGGCTTTTATAGCCAGACAGATTTTATAACTGTAATCCAAGAACTATGATCGACCACCATACTTCGAATAGAAAAGTTATTTTTAATTTGTTTACAGCTTAGTCAGCATTGCTTATAAACGTATTTTTGTATTAGAAAATATACCCACCCCCCTATCCGGGCACTTCTGGAAATCGAGCGGACGATGAAACTGTCTAGAGACCGGAGAAGCGTGAAATATCGTACTCCCAACATTGTTGGCCCTAGAAAGTTGCTGGGAAAGAGAGGAATAGTGGGCGCGCCCCCGAGATACTGTGTAGGATTCTTCACTCTGATCGGGTTAGGCCAGTTCTCTATAAGATTGATCAGGTATATTAACCAAAAATTGAAGTGTCGGTGATTTTAGTCAAGATTTTTACATCAGTAAATTAGTGCATTTCTAGATCTTCATTTTTCCTTTGAGCGAACAGGAAAGCAGATATCTAGCGCAAGAGACTTTTGAAAAACTATTTTAATTGTTTCCTTTTTTTATTTTTGCTCGGCAATTACATACCTTGATTTGCTTTATACGATAACTAAGATGCAAAAAGAACTGGAAATTCTTCACGTTTTAGTGAAATATTAAGGTTTTCTGCAATGCTTCGGTTATGCACAATAAATTAATAAGTTGATTTGCAGACAGTTGAGGTTTCACAATAACAAATTAAGGTTGATATATTTCGTTGTGCACCAACAACTGCCTATAATATTTGACCATATGTACCTAATTTAAAGTGCAAGCAGAAAATGCAAATAAAGTATTATGATAATGGCGAATCAAACTCTTTGTTCTGTTTCTGTTGGTTTGTTTTCTCAATAAAACCGTTATTACTTTCATTTGCTCACTTTGGTGAGAGCATTTGCCTCCAGCTAATGTGACGTGGGTTCAAATCCCAGAGTCCCGATACTACATACGGGTTGAGTTTGGTTCTCTCTCTTGCTCCCAGAGGTTTTTCTCCAGGTACTCCGGTTTTACCCTCTCCTCAAAATCAAATTTACTTTCAAATTCAATTGCGATCTGGAACACAAGGACTCATTTGAACGGGCTACTAAGAATTAAGTCCCAAGTGCTTCGTAGGGAATTAAATTAAGCTTTTTTGGAGAAATCTCTACTCAAAACCACGATAAGATTAACTCAATAATATTGCTACTTCTAGTATTTATATACTGGATTCTGAGTGATTAATCCTGTAGAAAGTGGCCTTGACCTTTTCAGTGCCATAGTGAGAGATATGTTCAAGACAGATTACAACTATGGAATTTACAAAAAATACAATGTGTTGCAACAGTCTGGCATAAATTACAATAATATGAGAACACATAACATAATTTTACAAGGCCATGAACAAAAATAAAAACCATTGACGACAATATCCTGCCGTCTTGACTGAACAAGCTCGGTCAATAACGGATTCATTAATTATATGACCAAAAATAAATGTTTTCTTGCAGGACCCAGCAGGCAAGATGAGCTCATCGTACCAGAGCAGCCAATAAAAACAAAGAGTTCGCTTTATCTTGCCAGCTTGCAGATACATCCATATAACAAAAATAGATATTGCATTTTGCTGTCCAGAATGTATGTTCCATTGACAATTTTTTTCAAGTCATCGAGGGATATACCACTTTAGTAAAATTTAACTAGTGGTCTATTGTCAATGCTGCGTTCTGATTGGTTGAAGTACTACTAGGCTATATGTAATAGCCCACTAGTAGCGAAAAGCACCGGCGTTTTGGTGGCAAAAAAGGATTAAGTCTAGCTTTAAAGAGCTAAAGTTTCTTTGTCTCGATATTTATTACCAACTAGTTGGATTTTACTAAAACAATTATTCCTCTCGCCCTCATGGCCTCTGAGTCAATAGCCCATTCGGCCTTCAGCCTCAGGGGCTATTGACTCACAGCCCATTTGGGCTCGATGTTTAATTGTTAATTATTAAATGGCTTAGTGTTCTCTAAATTCTCTATAAAAATGTAACTTACATATCTTGTGCCTGGTGTCTCCCCTCTTTTTTCTCCAAATTGTGGGTAGTCTGGTTAGTCTCAATGTACGCTAGTGCCAACTTTTATTAAGATATAAACAGTGAAGTAAATAGCTATATTCAATAAGATTTTACCAGATACTTTGAGTAAATTTTTTTTATGAAAACAAAGAATTGCATGAATATAAGACCAGGGGAATAAGAAAAATATGCATGAATTAACACATTCACTACAAGAAAAGGATGTCATCCAGAAATAAGCCAAAACATTGCAAATTTTCAAGATAGAAATATAAATATACTACCTACACACTTTTGACTAGTCAAAAGCATAATTAGCAATTACCTAAATGAAAAGTCATACTAACAAAGGTTAATACCGTAGAATTATCAAAATGGATGTGGATCCTTGTGTAACGCACTGGCTTGATGTACTGCAGTTTTTATGCTCATGATGCATTAGTAGTGACCTTGCATCTCGTAAGACTGCCATCTTGCTGGGGTTTTGACTCCAGCAAGATGGCATTAACTAGGGGACAAAAATCACAGGACACCCAACCAGTATATTATTACGCTTGTAAAGCCAAAAAGAGCTCTCCGATCCTTGTCTATTGTCTGTTGTATTTACAGTGAGGTGTAATCCTTATAACCACCTGTATAACAGCTGTTCAAAATGTCTGATTACTAAAATATGCAGCAGGGTGTGTCTTCGTGTTCTTCTGTCATGTTCTTTTGATTTAGGAAGAGGACAACAAGTGCCAAGTGTCACTCGAGCCCCAGTCGAAAGACGGGACAAATTCCAGTAACCTTTGAATGTGTTTTCAAGTCACAATGGGCAGCAATAACATCGCAAATATCTTGCAAAGGCATTACAGTGCTTTCCGCCTATTGCCACACTCTTGTAATGAAAACCTTTTGCTTTACATTTTCATGTTAAAATCAGTAAGGCGTCTTTTGGGAGTCTGGGACAAAGTGTGAAGAACACAAACCCAGTTTACACTCTTTTTATAAGACTGTTATTTTTTCCGGCCCAGTGCTACTCATGCTGCATATTTTTACTTTTCTACCGATTTGAGGCTAAAAATATTCTTGTATTATTCTTAAATTTCTTAAATGTTGTTTCCATTTTAGCATGTATTGGGTCACCGTTCATAGAACTGTTATTAGCATTTAGCATTTGACATATTATTCACTAACTATCCTAACTGGTACACAATTTACGCCTATTAAGACAGTGGGTAGAGAACCGTAGATTTTACTGCCCCCAGAAATGAAATCGTAGTCTTTATCTAACGCTCATCTGCGGGCATGTTAAATGCACTGCATCTCAAAATCCCTCACATCAAACGAAGCATATATTCAATTGAAGCTACTTCCAAGTCTTGTTTACAGTTATTTATAGCAGTGTTCTTATTTTGCTAAAAAAAGCAAAAATGTCGGAGCCATACGAAGAAACATGCTATTTATGGACCCGGTCTGGGATTCGTTTCCGTTTTACATGAGAACGGTACAGTCTCGGACCGAAAATAACTCGTGTCGAGTCAGCGACCGACACTAAGTGAGACCGCTCTGAGTTCGTTTTTAGGCCGGTCCCATGTAAACGCATAAAAAGAAATGTATATATGGAGAGCGATACGAACTCATACCAGTCTAAGTTCGTCCCGGTCTCATGTATTTACCCTACCCTGTTCAGCGGCACATGACCCTTTGCTTCTGGTTGACACATCAAAGGGGCTGTGTCACGGCAGTCCAGTTCATTTTGTTTAATTTTGCCAATTACCCGCCCTCAATCGCTATGGAACTTAAAGTAAGCAAAGAAATTTGAGACCCCAGTATTCACCATTTTCACATAGACCATAATGCACCTTGTTGAATTCGTAATAAATATATTCAAGTTCAACAAACTGAGCAAAAGAGAAAGTTGTCGTCGGTTTTTTACTTTGTCGATGTGAGGGTGAAATTTGGCAATTTCACGTCGTAGAGGTGCAGTGCCAACAAAGAAATGCACCAAAACGTGTGCTGCACTTGGCAAAGTTGCTGTTTTGCTCATCTAAGCCCATTGCGTTTTTGACGTTTTCTCCACCCCAAAGAACACACTGGGGGGTTTCTTAGTTGTGAATATTTGAGTTGTTTAGTGAGAAAATTATGATTGGTATGAAAATGATGTTGTTTGTCGATTAAAGTAATATTTCAACCACTTGAAGGAGTTATGAGTGCCAGTGAAAATGGTACTCATAACCACGGTATTTAGTATGGTTGACTTGTTATTTGACATTACTTCAATAGCTCTTTTTTTTGGATACTTCAGTTAGTCTATTAATAGATCGCAATTGAAAACGGTCACCAATGATGGCAACTATTCTATAGAAATGTAAACATAAAGAGAAAGAGCAATCAAGCCTGTTCTTTGTACTTAGTCAGAAACTCATAAGGTGTATTTAGTCTAATAAGCTCCTGAAGTCAAGGTAGTTAAATCTAACAACAGTTGTACAAGCTGTGGCCGGCAGAAATTAAGATTGGGTTAATTACTAAAACCCTCCCTTCGAATCTATTTGTGTTTTTAATCAAAGATTTATATTTTGTTTTTGGTCGTCATATTGTCTGATTGTCATCTTTGGATATAATGGCTGAATGAACAACGACAAAGACAACTGTCTTCTTTCCTGTAGACTGTTTAAATAGCCGATGGTTTAGGAGTTATTTTGGCCTCAAAAGTCTGCTCGATATCACGCTAGAAAAGCTTAGGGGCAGCTTCTCAGGCTTAAACTATCAAGAGTTACCAAGATTTCTACGATTCGGAGGTAAGACTAGATATCTTTGACTCAAAGGCAAGTTAATGTGCATATATGCATCAGATTAGAGGGAAGCAGAAACGTCATATTTAAGATGCAACGAATGTGAAGCCACTGAGCTCAAACAAGGAAGTGAACTCTATTTTTCGTATTTACGCTTCCAATATGAGCATACCATGGCTAAACAGGAAACAATCGTGCAAATCTTTTTAAGGCTGAACTTGCTTACTAGTTTGCAGTACTGAATGGTTAGGTTTGTTGCGATGAGCGTTTCTAGTTCTTGACCATAGAACTGCGACAGTCTTGTCGTATTGAGTCTATGGTTAAAGGCCAAACTCTATACTAGAAACTAGTAGATCATAGATAACCGGCCTCAAATGATTTGACATAGATTTACGCTACGATCAATTTTCTAAGTTTCTTGGTGAGTTACTATTTCATTTTTAAAAAATCTGAAAAAACTTATTAAAATTTGGGATTTAGGAATGGGTAAGCAATATTGTTAGCAAGGCCGAACAGGCATTCTTAAACAAAGTTTATGTGGTGTGCGCTGGTAACATATATTGTATAGCTCTTTCGCGACGTTGCCAACATGCATAAGTAAATTGCTGCGCGACAACTAGCGACTATTGCATGTTTTGTCCGGAAAAAATTAGCCCATTAACGAAATACCTTTCTGATACTGGTCTTTCCTAAATCAACCCTAGATTAAAAAATTTAGTATCCTCTTTCAGAAAGATATCCTTTTTTGCTTTGGTTAACGTGGCCCGCTGCTGTCGTATTTTAGTAAAATTCAACTAGTGGCCTGTTATCAATGCTGCGTTCTGATTGGTTGAGCTACTACTAGGCTATATGTTATAGCCCACTAGTAGCGAAAAGCGCGGGCTTTTTGGCGGCAAAAAAGGATTTAAATCTTGCTTTAACTAGCTAAATTTTTTTTATTCTCGATATTTTTGACCAACTAATTGGATTTTACTAAAACAATTATTCCTCTCGCCCGCATGGCTTCTGAGTCAATAGCCCATGAGGCCGAAGGCCTCATGGGCTATTGACTCAGAGCCCATTCAGGCTAGAGGAATAATTGTTAAATATTATGACTATGAGCATGGTCATTTTTGCATAACCCCCTCTTTAACTTGAACGTAATTGGAGGTTTCTATTTGAGAAATTGCGGCCACACGTTTCTTTATTACACCGTGTCAGTTCTTTAAATTATTAAAACATCAAAAATTAAGCACCTTGTTAACACACCTAACAGGCCAGTTTCAAGTTATTAAAATGCAATTGTTAAA
>CALNXK010000137.1:415000-437500 GCA_942486035.1 Porites lobata | reverse complement strand
ACGAAATTTAGATTTTTACTGGTTCCTCTCTCCATTACATTTTCGAATCCGAAATTTTAGGTTTCCTCTTTCTACGAAAAATAACTTAACCTGGGGAGTGAAATGCGAAAAATTAATTTCAGAAAATCGTAGGGGATTTATTAGGTAAACTTCGAAATATGTACATTAACAGTCATCTAGAAATTTTTAGTCGTCTTCAAGCTATAGAAAAGTCCAGACAGTTTTTGCTTTTCCAAACAGATACACAGAAAACAGTCGTTGGGTGCCCAACGACAAGACAAGACAAGAAAGACAAGACTAAAGAGAATTGACGACAACGCGGTTACCGAAAGCTAGTACCTTAGTAATCTTCTTTCTTTTATAAGGTCCAATAACTGTTGTAAAGATAATAAATTAAAAATCTGTTTCAATTTTTTTATTGTATATTCCGACTAGCATAGACAGGTTTTGTTCATGTTTAGCTGACTTCACTCTTACGGACAACAGTGTTTGTGTACAGTCAACTACCCTCTAGACGGACACCTACCTACAAACAGTATCAAAAATTACGTCTCTTGTCTTTGATAACAGCTACCTTCGTGTTGATGACATCTGCCTCAGTGTTATCATCAGATCATAAAAACAGCAAGTCAAGTGGTGTTTTGGGTGTAGCAGTGAGTTCAAATGTGGCAGGCCACAAAACAGCCGCAGTACCTTCACCGTCTTCTCTGTCGATGTCATCCTCAAAAGTTTTTCATTCAAGTGCCTTGGCCATAAGTAGTTCGTCATTTGCGGTACTGAGCGCTAAAATGGCAAAAAAGCTAAGTACACCCGCATTGCCGTTGGCGTTGTCTAAGCTGGTGACATCTACAGCTGTTGCGTCAACATCAGACGTTCCTTCAAGCGCTCTATCCAGAAGTGACTCACCATCTGCAATGAGTGCGAGTCTGATTACAGAACAAGGTACGTCCGATTCGCCCTCAGTGTGTATTACTTGCTAGTGTCATTGTTTTATTTTTCTCCAAGCAGCTTACCACGAGGCCATTTGGCATTTGTCGTAGTGAGCACTAGTCTGTTTATAGATAAAATAAAAGCACCTTCAGGGTCTTTTATGCTGCTTGCATCTTCAACAATGGTGTCACCGACAACAATCATGTACGTTATTTTCAGAATCTCATCGTGATAAAACGAACATTATATTACTATAACTGTCGAACCTCTATGTGCGACCGCCTCTCGTAAGTGACCATCTCCACCTCCTCTTGAGTAATCACGTATAAAAACCACCAAATTTTGCCCAGTTAAAGCCCTATAAATAGAAAGTCTTGTAAACGTCCACCTCTCATAAGCGACCGCTCTAAGGGTGACAGAAGGGAATCAGGTGTCCGACTGTCCGCCCTTTGGTAAGAGGAGTATGTTATATTTTCCTGGCAGGAAATCGTGCGATGCATTTGTGCAACCCGCGTTTTTTCTTTTCGGCAAATCGCGCAAGAAATGGTGTGACCCAGTGTCGTCGCGTTCTAAAACGTGTTTTGTTACGGCACAAACAATAGCGGATTAAATTCAACGTATTTGCTTATAAGTAAAGAGCGACAGGAAAGGCAAAGAAGAGAAAGGCCAAAAGCGAGAATTAACAGTCGAAGAGCTAGCGAAGAGGATCGCCGAAGAGAAGTGTCTATGCTGCATCTGGAGACTTGTTAACCGATAGCTGAAGGCGACAGAATTTTTTATCATCTTATTATGTTTTAACTGTCTTTTTGCACCGGATCTACTCAGATACAGCTGCTATCAAGAGTCGTTTGCTATTTTTGGCTGGCGTGTTTACTGGGTTTTTGATTGAGAAATGCGCTGCTTGATAAAAAGTAAGCTTTCAAAAATAAGTTTCCCGTAGTACTTTGCCTTGCTGGATGCTTGAGAGGGTCGAAAAATCTTCAGCGATTCTGGCCTTACTGGATGGCCATCACGAGCTGCATCTCGACCGGTAAGCTTGAGTAATTACAGTATTGCATTTGATGTTTTTTTTTTTTTTCTGGTTTCATGTTCATGAAGTCGATCATAGTTTATGACGTCACTTTACGCACATTAATTTTTTACTGAGATCTGACCTAGTATAGAATTTAAAAAGCCTTTAGACATTTTCTGGCCGCAACTAGAAAGAGGCCGTTCTGAAGAATATTTAGATTATTTCGACCTATAGTTTGAAGCTTTGAGAGTTATTCTCGCCTCGAGGTCATCTTGAAAAAAAGCAACTGAAACACGGCGAAAATCTGCAAGGTTTGATTGATGACTCACGATTTTCAGAGACACTCCACTGTCAACACATATCTTCGTGAATAAACTTTGTTGTCCTTTTAATTGTTTCACTGAATTATATTATTTTCAATTATTTTCTTGTCGTGATTGTTTGTCAAGATCTCTTTCTTATCGCTTTTCCGGTTGTTTTCAGTCGTCCATGACCATCGCATGTAGGAGAACTCAAACTGCCTTGTGTATCAAATAAATGTAAAGTTTAGAAGTAAAATGCACACGACAATGATTTTGAGACCTCTTCCTACTATTGTTCATTCAAAAACACAACAGCTCGCTCTGTAAGGTTGGACTTAGCTTGGCAAAATTCACAAGTGGCTATGCGGACGGGTGATTTTGGAAATTATATTAAAAATAGATGTTTTCGAATTTTTTTGTTCAAAGCCGATTATTTAATACCCTGAATAATTGTATAACAGCAGAATGACCTGACTGAACAGTCCCGTCTACTGGTGAATTCTCTCTATACTCGTAACGTTTTATGTTGTTGTCATTTTTGTAATTTGTTGTGGAAGGGAAGCGCGTGCTTCGATCGGCCTGAATAGAGAGAAGTGTAAAGTCGCGTTACCATGGTAGTACTATTTCTGGATGAAAACAAAACCAACGACGACGGCGACGGCAAGGAGATCGGCAAAAAATAATAGCGGAGCTCTCGCGCGCGAAGCGCATGCAGCGGAGCACCATGGGTAAGAAAAGTTGGTAAACCATCCATCCGAGAAAATTTGGTTATGACGTAGCGTACGAACGCCGACCGTCCGTACCACCACCACCACATGTAAGCCAATGTCAAGTGTCACATTAGATCTTGCTCAAATATTGACACTAACCCGTCAGTTATGTAAACCATCCGTATGAGGATGAATTGACAGCTGTCAAAAGCAGACATTCGCTGAAAATTATCACATGACCATCTCGCGGGCTCAGGTGAAAGACTAGCCCTTTTGTCCCTACATATGAGCTGATATAATATAAAACACTTACCAAAATATTAATGAAACTACACTTTCCCAGGGCAGGGCTGTCAGTAGTTTAAAGTCATATGCGCAAGCCAAATTAAAGTTAATTGACAGCTGTCAAAATGGGACATGTGCAGACCACTATCAGAAAACTAATAACGTGGGCTCAGGTACACGATCTGTCATTTCGCCACTACAAGCAGGACTGAAATGTCCTACTCACAATCACATATTACCTATACAAATTAAAATGCAATTATTTTTTTTTCCAAAAAGCACATGACACTCCGGTCAATAGTAATCATTAAAGGTCTGATAATAGTCTGTCATGGTCTCCTGACCCACGCTGGTCTCTAGAGGTTTTAAAATTTTAATTTCCCGAGGAGCGTGTACGTCACTTTTTCATTGGAGCTTGCCCCAGGCATACGTCCTTCAACATTGAGCGATCCGTCTCAAAATTAATCTGCAATTTACACTCAGAAGCGAGAAATGATAAATATCCCCGTCCCTTTTATACGGGAGTCCACCCCCGAAACCGTCTGCCTCTACTTCTAAACTTGCAAACTGAATTTCTTGTTACCCTGTAAAATAAAAGAGCTTTTTGCGACACTTTTGCAAAAAAATGGAGAATTGGCTCAATTTTTGTTGGCGGTCGCTCTTAAAAAGTCTGTGGTTTCCACCCCTCAGCTACTATAATTTGTAGCTCATTCATTTCTAACCTGCGATCCGGTTTACCTTTCAAAAAATAAAAGTCAAACAGACCCCCGGTTGTCGCATCCGGGAAACGGAAGACTGAGTAGAATTTTATATTTTATGACAACTTTATTCAGTGCTCTACAGAGAAATTCTCATTTTTTGCGCAGCATTTTGGCAAAAATATTCGTGTATTTGTAGCCAAGGTAAGTGAATTACAAATTTGAAACAACAACGATATAAATATTATTTGAAATATCAACTATGACATAAAAAATATAACAATATAATAATGACGTACCGTAAGATATGTTTCGGGCGACCTTCAATAACAGCAACAGCAACTGCAGTAACCACTACTTTCGAAATCCATAGAAACCGCTCCGAACGAGCCTTGTCCAACCACATCCTGTTCCCCTAGATTACTCCATTTAAATTCTGCAAGGCCTTCAAAGCGAACGGTTCGCTTCTTCTTTACCGTCAATGCCAAAGGCACTTTGAAATCTCCAGGAAACAACATGGCGTAGAAAGAGGTAAAATGAAGCACGTAGTCATGTTGTCGTGGTTTTAGTCCCACTTAATCAACAGTGTCCTTTTGTTCCAAATATTTAAAGATTCCCACTTTTAAAGATTCCCCATTTTAAAGATTGGCGCTTTTAAAGGTTCCCCATTTTAAAGATTCCCGCTTTTAAAGATTCCCCGTTCCCCATTCACCATTCCTATTAACGATTCCCGGTTCCTTATTGCCAACGAGCCATCTGAGCGAAGACGCTCGGGTGGCAAGGCGGCAGCAGAATAGAGCCGCGCAAGACTCGGCTGTAGGCACAAAAATTCTCGATCGAGCTTCAAAAAGTGTAACCTCATGTAATGTAGATTCCCCTGAGACCAAGTGGTGTGACAGTTTCAGCCAATCAAAAGGCGGTAAAGTATACTTGGCGCACCTGTGTTCTTTCCTCGGCAGCACGCGAAGATTGAACTTGAATGTGGTACGCTTATATTGTTTATTCACCTAAATCTGGTCCCGGCAGTCAAGGAAAATGAAAACTTGATGCATTGTATTAATTTGGGGGCCATTAATGTAAGTTTTTAACGAAGAGAAGCTTGTAAAACAACAGTTTAGGCAAAGAAAAGTTTTCTATGTGAAACAAACAATTCTCACCACCAAAAAGGATCAGATTGCACGCGGAGATAAGGAAAGCTTGATACGAAGAATAAAGTCGCTTCTGTTGGAAGATCAGATGTTGGGGAAAAAATCTAACCAATAATTGGAAAAATAAGAATAAAAAAGAATTACAAGCCTAAACCGAACGACAAGAGATAAGAAAACAACGCTATTTTTTTCGAAACCTGGCCGAGTTTATAATAAAGTGAAAACAAAATACCGACGTGCCGTACATCGCATGTCTTTGAAAACATTTCAAGCAGCGCAGCGAATCATTCTAAAATTCAATCGGGAACTCGACAAAAAGCCTCGGGAAATTTCAGAGGAGGTTTAAATGATTAAACTGCACAAATATTTTTCTACTTAGTGAAACCGAACTGACACTAATTTTGTAGTGGTAAGAGAAACGATCATTTTTTATATTTCCCTCTAAATATTACCGATCGCTTTCTCTGCAAGCCTTTATTCTTTCAAAAAAGTATGTCTCATGACACTTCAAACTTTTATATAGCAGCTTCGTGAAGCCACAGGAGTCTGAGGACTGACTTTTCTCCCAACCTTTACACTTGCATAGCACCTCTGTTTCAAGAAAATAATCCGTTCAAAACTGTCAAATGTTGGAAAAAAGGAATCCATTCCTATGCAAAATACGCATGATTTGCTCGTTGGCACTCTATCGATAGGTATACCTAGTTTTAAACATAGCCTAGTTTATGCGGCTAGTGTATGCGCGAGACAATGATCTGACTTACAATAGTATCAGGTTTGACATAAGCTTACAGAACTTTAAAAAGCCTTTAGACATGTTCTGACCGCAATTAAATACAGAAAAAAAAACTTTTCGAAGAATATTCAGTTACGATTTTAGCTGTTAAAAGAAAGCTCTTGGCGAAACAAGGGGAGCCGGCTTAAAACATAAATCGGCCAGGTTTTTTTTATAAAGTTTATAAGCTTATGCTTACCTGACTCGTGTTTTAAGAGACACTTCAATATTAATACTTGTCGTCGTAAATGAACGTTGTTTTCTCTATACACGTTTCGCCGAATTATATTTATTTTACTGACTGTTACTTATTAGTCTCTCGCAATTTTAATCTCTTCGCCACTTGTTTTCAGTCGTAAATAAACGTCACACGCAGGAGTCCTCAAAATGAAGCGCGTAAATATCAAACGCTTTTAAAGATTACACATAACAAAACCATAAATCAAGAGAAATAAAACCTAAACATATTAAATTCTCTATTATGTTGAAGCGTAACTCTATTAATGATCATTTACTTACAAGACAGCCGGGACTGGAAATTTGGTGCTTGTCAAACCGGCTGGCCGTATAAGTGATTTTGGGAATTTTTTGATCGTTTCCACTAAAAGCCCATACTTATTACCCTACATATGACACAGGAGCATATTTTTCTGACTGAACACTCACTGCATTATGCTTGAATTCTCTTCATGAAAACCTTTTATAATGTGATCAGTTCTATAATTTGTTTTGCAAAGGAAGGGCGTGCTTAGATCGTCCTGGACTGATTGAATGAGTGCAATTGGTCTTGCAAAATTGTGAAAAACTGCAGAATTATAGTTTTAAATAGGGTAAAAAAAACTTCTGTCCGATTTCTGTATGATTAAAAAAAAAACAGTGCTCATAGTACTGTTTACTTATGACGTGATGTATAAAAAGTATATTTAAAAGGCTGGTTTATACGCCACCAGATTTGTCACCAATTACTTGTATTAAAACTAAACTTGTCGAGCACAAAAAAATCCGACCTGATTTCTAATTTTGGCCTTCCTTTTAGACAGAGGAATGCAACATGTAAATTTTTGGCTGCCACTGAGGACTATCGTTTGTGGCATAAAATTATACTTTGGGGCTGTCCAATCATTATCCATGGTCTCTCCAACGGAGTAGTTTGAGAGACTATGAATTAACCGTTTAAAATAAAGGTGGTGTAGGTTGGCAACTGGGTTATTTCGTTTGGGAAGAATTTGTTTTCCAGGCCTAATCTACTGATGATTGCTATTTTTGGGCGTACTTGTAACACTATTAACTTAATGTAAAACTGATTTGTTTGACCCTTGGACTGTCAAATCATTTTCCTTTCCCTTAAAAGTCACATGAATGTGCCCAAAGTGAACTGATTTGTTGATTGCAAGTTTATTGTTTAATTTAAATTATAATTGTTTTAAAGGGAGCTTCGCTTTTGGCCCTGGCTAAATTTATAGATTATGTTTATATCAAGGAACAATAACTTTGCAGGTGCATCACGCTATTTTGTACATTTCTTTGCCGTCGTTGCACCATTACGACGTGAAACTTCCTAATTTCACGAGCCCGCTTTATGGGGTAGGTGAACACTACACAAAAATTGTCCTTTCATTTTCTAAACTTACTAACGATAGATACGGTCCCAAAGAAAATTCCGCCAAGATTTGCCAAATTAAATGAAATTGAATAAGATCGGTGTTGCAGCTGGGTTCCCTGTTTTCTTTTTCCCGCCCTTTTAGATCACGTGATGAGTTTTTTTGTTGTTGTACGGAGTTACTCGATGTATCATATTGCAGCGATTCACTCGAAGCAACGACGTTTTAACGCTTGACAACGTATATATATCCTTGTTTGTACGGATTGGTTTGTTTTGTCCAAATAAAGTGTGAACGCCAGTTTACGAGTGAATTTTCACCTTACAATCCGTGAAGTTTGAAATAGTGCGAATAGACTTTTAAGTGACTTTTTCGGTTTGTTGTCATCCAAAAATTTTGCTACCATGGCAACGTGACGCAACGTCTTCTCCTCTCTATAATGAATGAGGGTAATTTGTCCAGTAAGCGGATAGTTCTGCAAAAACAGCAGAATTATAAGTAATTTTTTCCTAGGCCTGAATGACAAACAAACAACGCCTGATAGTTCTGTTTACCTCGGAAATAATGTAAAAAGGTAGGTTTACACGCTACCAGCACCAGATTTGTAAAGTAAACTTGTAGAGTACAAAAAAATATTCGGCTGGATTCAGTTTTCATTTTGGCCTTTCCTTTAGACAGAGAGATAAAAAAAAAAAAACATAAGTTATACTGCGTGTAAATTGGCTGCCACGGAGGACTACCGTGTCTTAACGGCCTTTATAGTATAAAATTATATTTCGGGACTGTCCACTTAACCTTATAAAATATAGGTGGTGTAAGTAGGCAAATAGGTCATTTTGGTTGGGAAGAATTTGTTTTACACACCTAATCTACTGTGGTCCAAGCTGATTGCCATTTATTGGGTGCGAGATTTTAGATGTTGTTTTATTCTTGCACTGTTTGCAAATTATTTTTTTCCTTTAAAATCACCCAGCCCCACCCCTAAAAGACATATCGATCTCCCCTAAATTAACTGATTTGTGGATTAAAAGTTATTGTTCGAAATTAGTATAGGTAATAGCATGATTTGTAGTGATATTTGGCATACATACCACAAGTGATATTTCGAAATTGTTATACGTGATTTCACAAGCTGTTAGGCGAGTGAAATTTGAGACAATTTTGAAATATCATGAGTGGTATTTATGCCATATATCACGTACAAATCATGTTATTATTTACTTATACTACTACCCGCAAAAGGTTTGTAATTTTCACATGTAGGTATTTCAAATTACGCTGAAATACCACTGCTCTAAGCCAATCAAATTGCAGTAATTTCTCACGTAGTAGTATAATAAATTAAATAGCTGGAGCGACACTTTTAGCCCTGGCTAAAACTATATATTTTCCAAATATGCCAACTGTTTACTTGCGGCTCCAAGGCTTGGAGCAATAAACCAGAAGAAGTCATCTTGAGGTCCAGGGAAAGGGTAAATATTATATTTTTTGCCCTATTTCCCCAAGACTCGTAAACAGGTATACATGTTCTTAATATATCGAAATTGGTGTGTTACTTTGGTGTCTTTCACACATCGACGAGTGTGCAACTTACAGCCATTCATGTCACGCCAATGACTTTTGTAACAACTAATGGGTCTCATAGCTGTACCTGTCACCCTGGATACAATGGAAATGGATATCATTGCTATAGAAATATAGCTGGTAACATAGAGTTCTTTGATCAATAAACTGTAATTAGGAATGTACATTTACATCTGGTTAACATCATTTAGAGACATCTCTACCATACGTATATTCACCAGAAAACGAACACGGCCTAGGGATGGCCCTTAAGTTGTTTGGACATTTTCGTTAACTCTCTTTGAGGCCACTACCTTTTAAGCAGGAAGCGTAATGCTAGGGTATTCAGAAGTTTTTACTACAATAATAGTGGCTTATTCACGGTATATCCATAACCTAAAAATATGGCTCTTCACCTGACTGACTAATTGACTTCATCTGGGAACATTTTAGACTCGTCGTGACGACTACGTCAACATTGACGTTACCATGATGGCCGAGTTTTGACAGCCACGTTTTCTCAAAATTTGCTATTTTCATATACAAAAGGATTCATTCTTATTTTTACTAATTTTATTTGAGCATTACCCTTAATTTAGACATATTTTATCATATTTATTATAACCGTTAGTGTAATCCAGTCTCTTTAATGATTGATTTGAGAAAAAATATGAATTTAGAATCACCAAATGGCAGATGATGGGTTCAATTTTTAACAGAGATAATTTCTCTCGGAATTTCATAACTTGTATTTTTTTTTTAATTTTTAAGCATCGTTTTAGGCACAGATCAACTTTTCTATAACGATTACCTCGATTTATGCGGATTTCAAGTAAATTAGAATACACTTAATTAGTTTATGGTGGATCGCGTATGGTTCCAGATCCTTCTTTAACAATGAATGACATCGTCATGAAATACTGCTATTGTTTAAGATAATTAATGTGTTTGTTAACTTCTTGATTTTGTCAGACACCTTACTATTTGAGTATTTTTTCGCTTAGAGGGAAAAATTATGGAACTGGATTTTGCCAATAAATTTAACAATATAGCTTCATAATGACATCAAATAACGTAAATGTGCCAGTCAAGTTATGCCAAGATGTTGGAAATAAAGAGTACATTATTCTATGTTATTGTGGTGGCCGTATCATTGGCAGCTTTGATATTTATAATAATCATCATCATCATAAAGGTCATAAAACATCCTCAATAATAATAACATTAATCTATTAAGTATGGTTACTATTGTTATTATTATTATTATTATTATTATTATTATTTTTGTTTTTGTTGTCGATGATGATGCTTATTACTGGGTTTACTTGTCCTACAACCATCCATTTCAAGTTTATAACAAAGTGCGATAGAACAAACCCGTATATTGCCATGGAAATACATTGTAGGTTGTTAGGGATTCCCAACGAATAACAGAACAAACTTAAAAAAATGTTAGAGGACTAGGCTGTTTACAGCCGCTTCTTCCTCTATTTTTTTTCCCGGTGGGATGGGTTAGCTGTACAAAGAAGGCATGATTTCCTGTTATGAATAACAAGATAGGGATTCGATACATCTGATCTGTTACTTATGATTCAGGTATCGACAAGTTTTGTTTTCGTTCTTTTTTCGTTTGTTTGCTTGTTTGCTTCTAACATTTGGGCAGTTAGCTTGTTATCTGGGTGGGGCAAACACCCCATTTTCTCTGTGGTATGTTTTAGTTGGTGACTAGTAAACGTAGACCACAGTGATCCGTGGTCGCCTAAAGGTTTGACTATCAGGCGTTTCTTGAGGAAATGGAGAAAGAGAAGCAAAGAGGAAAAAGTGCCTCTTTGCTTAAAATCTATTCTCTACAATTCCCTATGCAATGCTTATTACTCAGGATACATATATGTGTCATTTGTAATCCCCTCCTAGAATGTTCCAACTACACATTCCTCAAAGAGCCTAACAGAGCAATGATATATAACAGAACTATTTCTTACCTATGCGACGCAAATATTAATGGCTGGTACAGATTCAGCGGAAAGGCTGGAACACAAATGGCGGACTCTTGTGCCGAAATGTGTCATTGTGGGACCGAGTAACCTGGATGGCTTAACGGTACTCATCCCGACTTAACTGATGGGGCCGTTAAACGCCAAGTGTGTTTTGGCGCTCTTAACAACTGTTGCTATTATTCAAATAAAGTGACTGTACAAAATTGTGGAGGGTTTTACGTTTACAAACTTGAACGACTATCCCACTGAAATCTGCGTTACTGTGGAAACGGATTGCCATTTGCACAAGTTATTAACAAAAAATAAAAACAACAACAATCGTCTTATGTCATTGTTTGGCAACGTATTTTCTTGTGGTTTTCCTTGAACTTTCAAATATTCATGCCTTGTTTTCTGATTAGAATTATCAAGAATTATTTTCCAAGCACTAAGCAGTTTTTAAGAAAATGATATACAATTGAACCTCTCGACAACGGCCACCTTGGGGACAGAAGAAAGTGGCCATTGTAGCGAGGTTGAAACCAGAGTCAATGTTTGGGTTGTCCGCCAAAAAAATAGCCGTTGTGGAGAGGCGACCGTTAGTGGAGATTTGATTGTAGTGGCATCCATGACTCACATAGTAGTAACTAATACTGAACTTTGCTTCAAGTAAACAAGAAAAATATTTGCACTACACCGCGTTTTCCTTTCTTTTATAGAATGCTACAATTACAAAGTTCTTAACGAGCCCAGCAGATCGAAAACATATGATGGACCTGGTAGTGACGAATGCGATGATATGCTGTCGGTTGACTGGTACAGATTTAGTGGAGGAGCTGGAAATAAAATGGCAGAGTCTTACGTCAATATGCATCGCTGTAAAACACACATCCCAGGCTGGCTTAACGGAAGTCACCCCACAGTAAACGAGGGGGCTGTTCAACGGAGAGTGTGTTTCACAGCTTACAGCGACAGTTGTTGGTCTCCAACTCTCATTAGGGTCCGAAACTGTGGAGGCTTCTACGTGTACCAACTAAAACCGGTAATTGGATGTTACGTACGTTACTGTGGCAACGGAAATGTATCATCAACACCATTGACAGCAGGTAAACTTACTCTTTCTTTCTTTTTTTTAAATTTTTTTTTCATCCTGCAGAGAACGCATCGCGCATTCATTGAAAAAGACGGATACACTGCTTACGCTCATATAGTGAAAATTAACGGCAGCTGTTTTAGCGTATGATAGCTTATGATTGAAACCCTTGCCTCACTAAAAATCAACCTTCTAATAAGAGAACTCATTGACAGCCACTAACGACACAAGTATGGTTAACAAAAATGGTTTTCAGTCCTAAACACTTTAAGTGAGCATGAAATCTTTAATTTACATCCCTTTACGAGGTGTGTAAATCAACCCCGGCCCAACTGACTCAAAAATCTGATTATCTGTCACCCTCAAACGGTTTTTCTCAGTTTTCCTTTTTTTGCCCCTTACAGTTTTGCCAATCTTGGCTCTACGCTCTTGGCTAAAGCGTTTAAGAGAACAGTGCTGAAAAAAACATTTCAATATAAAAGTAATATTTTGATTCCAGGGAAATCTAAAATTTAGTTTGTTCTGCGCGGCCAACAATTCTGAGGACAAGCGATCACTATCGGTTGGCTAAGTAATATTTCAAAAACGAGGGCAAGTGCTTCATCATGGGTTTGGAAACCGTGATTAACCACGAAGCTCGAAGTTTTGACATGTCTTCTCAAATGAAACAATAAGAAATTAGGCAGTGACTGGTAATGCACTGTTTCCGCGAGTTGCGTTAGTCATTAAAAAATCTCATTAAAATGCAAGTATTTGATCTCAGATGAAAAACATGTTTCACTTAAATGAGTAGTGAGGTATATGTCTGTTCTCTGTCAATCCCCAAATACGATTTTCCCTTATTTTCATGCTTTTTCCCGTCATTTCATTTTTTCTACTAAGAACAAATCCACACAAATCCAGATCCAGTACAAGTCTGTATATTTCCCTCATCCATTTTCCGTCATTTCAACAAATTTCATACCCTGGGTGCCAGAGACTTTTCTAGCGCGGTTTCCGGTTTCTGTCAAGTCTTTATATTGACCCGCGCAGCTTCGGCCGAAGATGCGTCGGCCTTCGGCCAACACCGAAAATTCCCGCCGCACACGAGAAAAACCTCTGGTACCCAGGGTACAAATTTCATTTTTAGGAGTTAAATTGTACGACTTTAATGTCTGTCGTTATCCTTTTCTGTCTTTTACTAATTTAAAAAGATTAATGAAGGGGAAAAAGCAAGAAAATAAGGGAAAATAGTACTCGGAGCTCTCTAGAGAACAGACATTTGTCTCACTACTATATGATATTTTTAGTTCAAGGGAAATATTTTATTTGGTAACACTTGTCACTTTGTTTTAACTTTTCCCTAATCTTAATGATTTTTGGAATTTTGATTGGCTTACGCTTAAGTAGGTGTTTTTAAAAGAAAAAAAAATCATCATCCTATGTAAAATATTCTTTTGTTCAAAAAAATGAATTTATTAGTCAAAACGAACAAAAATCTTCTTAAAGGAGAAGGCTTTAAGAAACATCAAAAGAAAGCTTTAAAACTCACAACAAAATCTCTGGATTATTCAAATAGAAAAGACAAGAAATATTTTGGAGAGTTAGAAAGTGGTAAAAAGATTCATTTTGGTAATCCAAAATATCATGACTATTTGATCCATCAAGATAAAGAGAGACAAGATATCCAAACGATAAGAAAGGTCCACTCGTTATTGAGTCACCATTTTTGCTTTCTTTTGGTGTTTCTGAAAAAAAGAATCAAGAAACAAACAATCTCGTAGGTTATTCTACGCCTTTTTGTCTCTGGGAAAAAGATGGTCAACCTAATGCAGAATAAGCAATGTTTTTAATGGATTAAATCATGATACTGTTGAAATTTTTCAAAATTATTTGGAACGGGAATATGGTCCTGATCTTGCTTCTCAACTGAAATCACCTCTATATTACAAACAAATAGAATATACTGATAAAAAAGGGAAAAAATCATTAGATCCATTTGATTACTTAAATCAATAATGAAAGGTTAAAATGGCTCTAATTACTGAGAGTATATTTATGAGTAAAACAATTGTATCACTCCAGATCAAAGCAAACGAGGTATATGTTTAACCATTAAAGCCCCAGGAAATCGGTTTTATCTATTAAAGATAGTGATGACGAGAGTGATGATAATGAGGAAGATATTAAAGGCTTAGAAACTAATAAAAAATATATCAGATATTGAAGATGATTAAAATAAGCTAATCTAATTTTTAATATTTT
The DNA here is from genome assembly GCA_942486035.1 of Porites lobata. Taxonomy (NCBI): domain Eukaryota; kingdom Metazoa; phylum Cnidaria; class Anthozoa; order Scleractinia; family Poritidae; genus Porites; species Porites lobata. The sequence goes on along the minus strand of CALNXK010000137.1, from coordinate 423,163 downwards.
AATAGTATTAAAAGTTTACCAAATCAGTCAAAAGAATCCATGAATTAAATTTATCAGGATAATTCCACTACATTTTACTAATGCTTTCTTTTTCTTGTAATCTCGTTTAATCACCATCTCAATTCTGTTAGTCTCTTGTTTTGCTTTTTGTAACTCCTGATCATAAAAAGAACCTTTAATCGGTTCTCCCTGATCAAATCAGCAATTCTATACTACGTAACAGGTTTTGTATTTAAAACCTCGTTAACCTCAAAAATCTCTTCTGTCCAATTTGGAGTATATCCTTTATCAAATACTTGTCTTTCATACTTTGAAATAAAAACTTTATCTCCAATTTTAAACTTTGCTTTTCCAGGTTTCAAATAGATCAAATCTCCGTGAAAATTAAAATAAATTTGACCCTCATTTTTTTACATGCTTTAACTGGAGTAATTTTTTTACTAGAATGTCTTGTACTATCATAGTCATCGACCAATTTGTCACGTTTGCCATAGTAAACAGTGCTGTTATTCACAGTAAACATCTTAAACATCCGATTTTTCATTGTCTTATTCCACCTCTCAACAACACTCTCAGCATTTTCTGTTTGATGTAATTGAATACCTTTGTTTTTAAGAAACTCTTTGATATGATTACTAAATGAACTCAGAACCTTTATCTGTCCACAACATTTTAGGTTTTCGCTTACATATTTTAAATATTTCATAAAAAGCTTTGCTAACACTTTCAGTCTTTTATCTTTTAATGGTTTAATCCAACCAAACTGAACATATCAATTACCATCAGTAAATATTTTACCCTTTTATTCCATTACTAAACTTTTGCATTTCAACTAAATCAGCAGCCCAGGTTTCACCAATCCTTTTTGATGTAACGGATCCTTTTTTAAACTTTCTCGTGATTGGTTATGTAATTCATCGGCTAATTGTTGAACCCAATCATTACTCAACGCCGTTTTACATTTTCTGGATTTCCCAGTCCCGGGCTAATTAGCTCCCCTTTTTTTAACAAATCGAGTACCAAATCTATACCACAAGAAGCACAGTAATGTAATAAAATGGGAATTTTCAACAATATTGATAAATATATCGAAAACATAACTAAAAAAATTCAGGGATCAAACGCAAAAATAGATGCAAACAATAACTATGACATGGAGCAAAGAAAACTCACAAATGTTGCTGAAGGTACTGAAAGCAGTCATGCAATCACATCACAGAACATCAACGTGATGTACCAATAAATGATAAACATGATAATTATCAAGCATATTCAATTAAAAAATAATTACAATGTTATTAATAGTAAGACAAGAACATTTCAAGAATTATCAACTGATCGTGATACATTAATTTATTTTGAAGAAGGTCGTGAAAACTTTCTTTGTATAAATTTATAATGCTCGGACGTACACGAAAATTCATAACCCCACCGTGGTACGGGGGGGATGGACCCCCCCCCCCCTAGAGTTTTTGATATATTGCAGTAGGTATTTCAAAACGATTTTACTTTTAGTGGAAAGCCTTTGATCTTCTCTGCAAGATGAGATATATTGTATAGGTGGTAAAATCAAACAAAGTGCTTATTTATGTTGGGGTCGACACAGAAATTTCGACGCGTTGATTGGACTATTAATCTGTCTTTAATCGCCAAGTTTCTCGTGCTTGGTTCGATCGGTGATCACTGGTCATGAACGGTGAAAACTGAACATAAAATAAGCAAAAATGACAAATAAACCTAAAGAAAACCTAAATAAACCTAAAGCGACACTAAAGAGCGAAAACTACTTACATTCTGTGCGATGCAATCGATGAGAAATTCAAAACATTTGCTCTATAACACTACACTTGAAAACACGTGGTGATCTGTTCTTGCTGTGGTCATGTGACCATCCGAAACTAACATGATGTAAGTAGTCACGTAGTGTCCAAAAGGGAAGTGAACGCAAAAAATAAATCAAAATAAAATTTGGACTAAACATTCCGCCGGCCTTGGGACAACCCAGTAGGTAGGCCCAACGTCACTAGCCTAGACTAATTATTCTCAAGATCGTTCTCCAGTAGGCATAGCTTCTGAATAGGTCGGATGAACACAGAGTCCTTTGTCTTGACTTTCGCTGTGCGCACCAGGCCGTCGGGGCCAGGGAAGACCTCTAGGACTCGTCCAAGTTTCCAGCATCCTCTCGGCACGTTGTCATCAACTAACAGGACAAGGGCCTTCGGCTTCAGGTTAGGTAAGACCTTTCTCCACTTTCCTCGGGCTTGCAGGGTAGGTAAATACTCACGCAACCACCTCTTCCAAAATAGGTCTGCCAGAAATTGTACCTGCCTCCATTTCCTTCTGTGATACTGATCTGCTTTCTCAAATATGCCAGGGGTAGGCAGATAGTCTTCCTCTGCATTAAGAAATGCGCTGGCGTGAGTGGCTGAAGGTCATTTGGGTCGTCTGAATTGGCGGTGAGCGCTCGCCCATTTAACACTCGTTCAACTTCAGTCAACAGCGTCTGAAGAACTGCTTCCGTAACTACTTGGGTCCCTAGGATAGACTTCAGAACAGTCTTAGCGCTTCGCACCATCCGCTCCCAAATCCCAGACATGCTAGAAGCAGTTGGCGGCTGGAAGACCCATTTGCACCCTCGTTGTAGAAGCTCTTGCACAATTTGTTGCTGGTTCCACTGCTCGATCGACTCTCTCAGCTCTCGTTCACCGCCGACAAAATTTGATCCTCTGTCACACCTTAGTTCAGTCACTTCACCACGACGGTTCATAAATCGTCGCAGACACATTATGAAGTCGTTTGTGTCCATCGAGTGAACCAATTCAAGATGTACACTACGTGTCGTTAGGCAGGTAAATAAGCAGCACCACCGTTTGGCTGTTCCTCTTCCATGCTTGACGTATAAAGGACCGAATAGATCCATTCCTGTGTAGGAGAATGGGGGTTCGTACGCCATCATCCGGCTTCTTGGCAGGGGAGCCATTTGCTGAGTCATCGGCTTGGCATTCAACTTCTTACAAACAAGACACCGACCCAGGACAGAACGAGTTAACACCCTTATTTGTGGGATCCAGAACGTCTCTCGAACCCTTGCTATGAGGTGTTCACGCCCCAGGTGACCAATTGATGCATGGGTGTGGCGGACCATCAGGACTGTCGCTGGATGATCTCTGGGCAGTATTATTTGATTCCTGGCAGTGTCAGCAGCTGGTGGTGATGCTATACGTCCCTTGACTCTCAAAACACCATGGTCGTCTTGCATTGGGTTCAAACTAGCGATCTTACTGGATCCCCTGACTTCGCCCCTGGTCTTTAGATCCTTGATCTCTTGATCGTAGGCTGCGTGCTGGACGATCTTTGCGATGGATAAGGTAGCAGCATCGTAATCTTCTAAAGTCAGATGACCTGTGTGGACAGTCTTCCGGTCACGGATGAAATGAGTGAAGCGTGTGAGCCAAGCCACTTGACGTCTGAGACGGTTCCAATCAGAGGAGGTGCTTATTATTTGTTGCATGGTGGTCTCAACAGGTGTGGCGGGGGCGCAATTAGACTGTACGCTTGCCTGGCGGGTCTTGACATTGGTGTTTATGTCAGTACAGTTAGCATGGGTTTCTTTCTTAAGCTCTAGGCCTTCATCGGGGACTTGTCGAAGGCTCGCGTTGGGCCAAAAGGATTCAGGTTGCCATAAGAACTCTGGTCCTCGTAGCCAGCGGTGATCAAGGTTTAGCTCAGAGGGGTTCAAGCCACGTGACGCATCGTCGGCTGGGTTCAAGACACCTGGCACGTGGTTCCAGTCGTCTGGCTGTGAGTTTCCTCTGATTTCTTCGACTCGATTAGCGACATAGGTCTGGAAACGACGCCTTTCATTCTTCAAGTAGTGGAGAACTATTTCGCTGTCTGTCCAGAACTTGGTGCTCTGAATAGGAAGGTCCAACTCTTCTCTCAGCATCTTATTCAAGCGTGTAGACAGAACAGCAGCTTGGAGTTCTAGCCTTGGAATGCTTGTGAACTTGACAGGTGCATTTCTTGCTTTCCCCAAACAAACGAGCAGTGAATAGACCCATCTGGATTCTCGACTCTTAGATACGCAGATGCACCGTAGCCAATTTCAGAGGCATCAGAGAAGACATGCAGCTGTAGTTTGCATTTGGAAGCATCTGTTCCAGCTGGCAAGTAGCAACGTGGGATGCGCAGTGCAGAGAGGGATGACAGCTGTGAGGTCCAAGACTTCCATCTGGCTAAGAAGTTTTCTTCGAGTGGCTGGTCCCAGTCTACCTTAGCCTTCCACATATCCTGGATAATTACTCTGGCAGTAAGGGCCGCAGGCGCAGCAAACCCAAGAGGGTCATACAGGGAACATACGGCGGACAGTACTCCACGCTTTGTTTCGGGTCGATTCAAGTTCTTGATGTCAAATCCAAGCTCATCTGTTTCAGCAAACCAGCGAATCCCTAGCGCCCTTTCCACTGGCAGTTCGTCTAAGTCAAGATTCAGATCTGGTGAGGCTCTTTTCTCGGTGGGAATGGTTGCCAAAACATTCTTACTGTTCGTCATGAATTTTGTAAGGTTGAAGCCACCGTGATTCAGGATTTTCACTAGGTCCGATGCTACAGTAGATGCTGCATTCTCCTCACTGAAGGATGGCAGAGCATCGTCAACATAAAAGTTCCTGTCAACAGTTGCAACAACTTGCGGGTTGAACCTTTCAGCATTGTCACTGGCTGTTCTTCTCAGGGCCGAATTTGCAACGCAAGGGGACGAGGTTGCTCCAAATATGTGTACTTCCATAACATAGACATCCGGGGTTTGTCGTAATCATCTGTCCACCAGAGGAATCGTAGAGCTTCTTGATCTTGTTTACGCACACGCACTTGATGAAACATTGCCTCGACATCAGCGGCTACCCCTACATGCCCCTGACGAAATCGCAGCAGCACACCAACGAGACTGTTTGTCATGTCTGGCCCTTGAACGAGATTCTTGTTTAGAGATGTTCCTTCATACTCAGATGCGGCATCGAAGACGATACGGAGCTTGTCAGGTTTGTTGGGATTGGTCACTGGATGATGAGGCAAGTACCAAGTTATCGAGCTTTCTCTAGCTGCTTCTTCAGGGGACAATTTGCGTGCATAGCCCTTCGAGATGTACTCAGTCATGACTCCACGGTACTTAGCAGCCATTTGCTCATTTCCTGCTTTGGTCAGGCGTCGTCTAAGCAATTCTGCTCGTCTTTCAGCTAAAATGCGATTGTTTGGCAGCTTTGGCTGATCTTCCTTCCATAGTAGGCCAACTTCATAATGCCCGTCTACAAAGGTAGTAGTTTCTTCAATGATTTTTAGGGCTCGTTTGTCTTCCACAGATAAGGGCTTCTCTCCTGCTTTCAATGTTCCATAGTCTTCGATCTTCCAAAACCTTTCAACAAAGTCGTCAGGTTTGTGTCCAACAGAGATGAAATTGAGCTCAGCTCTTCTTGTCCCAGCGATAGTCAATGGACCTGAAATGCTCCAACCGAGAGGGTACCGATAACCGTAGAGGCCGCTCTTGTTGTCTTTCGGGATTCTGACTTCCTTCTGCAAGTGTGCAACAGGGACGTTACTCCCCACAATGATCGAGACTCGTTTAAAGTCCACCACTGGGAATGTAAGGTCTTGAAGGTGCGGATACTTATGGACATCTACTGTCCCCGGCAAAACTCGTTCTGATTGATTCAGGTCAGGGAGAACGTAAGCTTCATTAACATCAATGTCTTCACCATATGCTTCTACAGGACTGAGAGTAAAGGAAACGCGTCGACTCTCCACCAGCTCCTCACTGTTCGTAATAGTCTTAATCCCGATTTGCTCCGAGATCCCTTTCAGGTCAAGATGATCAGCAAGCTCTTTGTCAATGAGGGTATCGGTACACCCATTGTCAAGAAATGCATATGTAGAAAGGGAACCACCGTTCTCTGCAGTAATGGTTACAGGAACTACATTTAACAAAACTTGGGCTCTTGTGGTGCTGACACCGGCAGATGTAATCGAAGTCTGTGGCCTGTCGCTGGGCGGCTGTCTTGTGCCTTGCTCCATTTGTGGTTGCCGGGTTATTGGGTCAGCAGTCGGAGTACTGTATCGGTTAGTGGGGTTATGAGTGTTCTTGTTTCCAGGAGTTCTGCGTCCATTGTTGTTGTCCCTATGCAGTATTGGTAAGTGGTGTCCAGGACACAGAGAACAAGCTGGTGGCTCAGGACAGGAAGTACCACTGTGATCGGGATTATGGCAACCACAGTTAAAGCAGAACCCATACGATGCTGCGTATTGTCGACGCACGGCTACACGGTCACACTGTTTGACGATTGGGCACTCCTGGAGTCGGTGGGGAGTAGACTTGCAAATTGCACAGTTTGCAGAGTTCTCTTTCTTGGGGGCGTTCTTAAGCGATGTGGCGTTGATCGTAGCGTTTTTCGTGGGCAGGTCCGATCCTTTAGAAGCTTTGGGGGGACTTGTTTGTCCTGTTTTCTCCCTTTGCGGCTGCATTCCAAACACTGGGTCATTCCTTATTGACGCTTGCCTTTTCACGAATTTTGCAATGTCCTTTAGTCGTGCAGTTCCACCACGGCTAACAATCTCGTAGTTTTCGGTCTGCCACTTGGTGATTAAATCATTTGGGAGTCTGTTTACGATTCTTCTTAAATTGGTAGCTACGCTTGCTTCGCGTTCCACATCTCCCTTCAGAACCTTGGTTGAAGTGTTCAGCTTCTCGGCAAAATTAAGCAGACCCATGTTGTCACCATAGGCAAGTTTGGGGCCTGAGACTAACTCTTCGATGCAGGCTTGCGTCACCTGAATAGGGCGACCAAAGCGTTCCTCTAAGATCTTCATTAGCTCACTATAGGAGGAGCCTCGGTTTCTTTTGATGACCTCCAAGGCTTCTCCTTTCAGGAACTTCGGTAAGTACTCTACCCGCTGCGCATCAGTTAGTAGCTCACTTTCAAGGTGAGTATGTGCTTGTTCTTTGAAGAACGGGAAGTCTGCTGGGTTGCCATTAAAGGGTGTAGGAGAGATTCCGTTCAGAAGCTGTACCTTCCACATGGCTGCTACATGGTCTTTAGGGGCTTGCTCTATTACTTTGTCTTCTGGCTGAGACTTAGGTCTATACTGGAAGGTTCGTGGGGCTTGGTATGGTGGCTGCTGGCATTCAGTGACTGGCAGTGCTCCCTTGTTTGCAGTATCGGCAATATTGGATTTGACCTCAGTGGCTGGCTTTTCCTTGCACGAACCAGGTGCTGTGTCTTGGGGGGTGGAGCAACTGACAGGTATAAGAGGCAGTGAAGGTTTGGGTGTCGGTGCTGGGATTTTTGGTGTTCGGGGTTCTGAATCATCAAGTTGAATTTGAGGTGACTGTCCCAGTGGTTTCTCCTCAATGGGATAGGTTGTCTGAACAATATTGTCCACACCATTAACAACACCAGTTTCCTCGTCGAACTCATTTTCAATCTTCCAATCCAGTTCAGCTAGAACGGCTTCGTCCTCGAGTAGTCTCAATTCCTTCTTTGCGCTCCGCTCATGCTCTGCTTTGACCAATTCGGCTTCTTGTTGAGCCTTACTCTTCGCCAACTCAGCTTCCTCTTGTGCCCTACTCTTCGCTAACTCCAATTTCTTTTTTGCTAAAAGCATGGCTCTAAACCTTTCTTTCCGGGACGACGAAGAGGATCTTGAAGTAGTGGAGCTCTGAGACTGGTGCGACTTGTGACTTTTAATGGAGCGTTCATCATCACGTTCTTGTGTTTCTTGATCAGTCCGTATTTGCGTTTCGCATTCTTCTATTGTAAACATCATCTGTTCTTTGAGGGACTTGAACCTTTGCTGTACTTCTTGTAGTCGTTTGCTGTCACGTATGCCTGGCAGGTACTTCGAGTGTACAGTCTCAAAGGATTTCCAAATGATAGCTAAACGATCTACTATTTTGCGGGCGGACAAGTGCTCCCAATTAGTGTAGAGGAGAGTTTGGAGCTGCTGTGTTTCAAAGGCAACTTCTTTAGATTCCTTGTTCCACAAAGATGCAAGTCTGCGTTGTTCGCTTATTTCGCGTTGATGCACAAGTTCACTAAAATCAATTTGAGTATTTGGTACGGGGTCCTGGCGTAGGGAGTATCCAACTGCTCCTCTCGCTGAGTCCTCAGGGTCC
>CALNXK010000137.1:332500-410000 GCA_942486035.1 Porites lobata | reverse complement strand
ACGTAAAAGGCTTTGAATAGAAGTTTCCACTTTTCAGATTCCAGAGTAGTGATTTTTTTACTGCAGTGTAAGTTTGATTTCACCTCCATTTTTTAATCCAGTTTGAAAGCTCAATGTAGATTTAAGCTTGATAAAGTGAAATCTTGTTTATTAAGGCTATTTATCAAGTGTTAAAGACTTGAAATTCAAGATTATATGGTGGAGTCATCTTGCATTTAAGCTTTTTTTATGCACAAAAAACTTTGATTCAAGTCTCCATACCACAAAAACGGCTTTGATTGGAGTTTTCAAATTAAGGAAACTCAAATCAGTCTGACATTGATTTAGATTTAAGTCTTCATACCACAAAAACGGCTTAGATTGGAGTTTCCAATTAAGGAAACTCAAAAAAAGGAAACTAATTAAAGTATACCTATTTCCTAACATTAATCTATCCTTTTTCATTCTTTGTAGGGGCGATGAACAGTGAACTCGAGAATCGCAGCATTGTTATCGTAGACATCGATAAAGAGATAATTGGCAGGCGCGACAGCATTCGGCAAAAAAGCTGTTCAAAATAAGGATTCAAAATTCTCTTCTGATCCACATCCTTTCGCTTATAGTTCAGTCCAGTTTTGAGGCGCAAGAAAAGAGATAAGATTGAGAACGAAAACTGATTAAAGGGAGACTGCAAACCCTTACCAATTTTACACTTCCCCCGATCGCTTAAAATAGGGAGTATTGAACAAGACACTGGTGCGCCTACTTCTACGGTGGTCTGTTCTAGGCTATCAGATGGTGGGGATGACGCACTTGTGTAAGTGAAAGGCACGCGAAAAGGGGTCTTGATGGTAGTGTTCTAGTACAGCAAGGGATTTCGAAGCTATCTACTACAAAGAGTGGATTTAAATTGATGGCATGCATAACAACGGGCGGTTTGCAAAGAGTACGGACGGCGTTTCGCTAGAAGTATCTTGATTCTGCATTAGTCACTGGAAATGCAGGAGGGTAAACACGGGGCCATGTCAGCCTAAGAAAACATCCGACATTTCGAAACGCCACCACTGGTTTCCCCGCGCGAAATAACTTCTGAGAAACGACTGCAGAAATGTGTGATTACCTAGATCTGGGTAGTGATTCTGATTGGTCGAACCGTGAAGGAAATTTGCTTCAGCCAATCAGAAGCACTACCAGATCTGTCATCATTATGGGATTACTGCAATCGTTTCTCAGACGTTATTTCGCGGGGAAACCAATCGGGTGGCGTCCCGAAATGTCGGCTGTTTGCTCAGGCGAGGGCCGTGCAAGTTATTAACTTGCTGAGCTTAAAAATATTCATTTACATTTTTTTGCCTGACTAAGAAATTATTATCTTTTTACGTTTTTTTTTTTGGCATCGATAGGAAACAGTTAAAACTTGCAGTTTGCAGAATTGACAGTGCTATGCAGCGGCGTGGTTCACTAAATCAGCCGCCACTACGCTTTGTGGTTGATACGCTCACGCTCGATATTAGGTAAGACAAAGAAAACCACTTGTGAACTGTTCAATTTTGAGAAGCAAAATATATCAGTGCTTTCCTAAGCAAATGATGCCTTTGTACTGCAGTAAAAAAGAGGAACAAGGGCAAGCCAGCTTTATTTGGGACCCTAGTATGATGTATATCATAAATCACTGAATGGGTGTTGGGCGGGCTCCGTGGCTACACTTGCAGGTTCCAGTTTGTTAGGACATACATTAATATTTACACCTATCCAATAGAGAAGGATCGTGTTTATACGTTTACGACCTTATGGTCCCTATGATGGTTAAGGGTGAACAGGGATAGAAAGGAAAACCTTTGAGAACTTTTTTAATTTGAGTGATATGTCATAGCATAAGTCAACCATACGTTTTCCTTTCCAGGCACTAATGCAAGTGGCTTCACAGGATGTGGACTCAACACTGTCAGCCGTCTATGAATTACAAAGTGTCAATACACGTCGAGTTAAATATATCAAATTTTTACTTGGAATTTACTCTCAGCATGTGTGTGACCACATTCGAATCATTTAACTGATTTTTTTACAGTGTCGTTCGTGTGTTAAAAGTAATAAATTGTGAATAAATAAATAATAGAATGCAACTAGAATTCGTTGTGATTTTCCCTTATGGAAAGTTTTAAGTTCTACTACTTTTGTCAAAATTAACACGGATACTGATCTAAACTCGAGTTCTTTTTCTGGTATTAGCATTGGCATCAAAGTATTTTCTACTAAAGCGTACAACGGAAACGTTTCAAAGGTTCTTTTTAACTTCACTATGAATGAAAAAGGTTAGGGGACGACAAGGAGGGGAGGAACACGTTGGCAATTTTTTGTATTTCCCGTTGGGGGGGGGGGTTACTCCCTATAATGACCTATAAGGAGAAGCTCCGCCCGAAAGGAGTACCTTTTTCTTTATAAAATGACATATAAAAAGGTAAGAACCTCGAGATTGAGCCTCCCTTTATACAACTTTGTTCAGTCCCTCCCCCCCACCCCCCAGAGGATAACTCTTGAGCCCGCTAGAAACCTTTCAACTATGATAGGTATTCTCTATCAGAATCTTTAGCCTTTGCGGCACGGATCATTATTTGCCGTTTGTTAAAGAGTAACACTTTACTCGAAACAGTACCAAGCTAGGACCAGCCAGTTGGCCTGAATAAGTTTTACAAAAAAAAATACGCTTCCACACTTATTCGTATCGTATTCGAATTCGAATCGTTTGAAACACAAAAACAATGGATAGGTAGCATCCTTTACAGGGCATGCGCTGTATGATGTCTGAAATCACAGCATGAACGTAGCCAGCTTTTCGAGTATTTGTAGGCCTGACTGACTTTCATTTCTACATATTCTGAAAATTGCACGAAAGACTAAAACGTACTAACCTCACCAACACTTTGACCTCTTAAAGTTTATAAGCCCACCTCAACAACGCATAATTTATTACAAGCAGCAGAGTAATCAAACAAAACATTTGTGGGCCTTGGCCTACAGGTCTATGGGCTGGCTGCGCCCCGGCACAGTATTCGAAAACCTAGATTTCGTTCAGCCACACCAAAAAGATAAGCCAGCGTTTTCAAGAAATTCCACTATGGTAATCGTTTTCTAAAACGTGCAGTTTTGTCGCCCGAAAACTCCGTTTCGTGCGGGTTCTCCGTTTTCAAAAATAAAAATAAAAACTTGCAAGAGGTGACAGGCCGCACATCTTCACGGGCGTGAAACCTTTGAAACCTTTTACATATTGCTCCATTGAGGAGACCTCTTTCAGGGGATCTTACAGTTTAAATTTTGAACGATGATATTGCTTCTATATAGCGGAACAAGATAAGGTTCGGTACAGTTAATGTTCAGCAACGGAAAATTGTGTAAGTGGAGCAGAACCTTTTAAATGTTCAACAGACAATTTATGCAGTTCCCGCGTATTCCTGTTGAATTTGTAGCCCGTTTATGAGATATGTCTACTCAAAAATATAATAATTTTTCCATAGCTGCTGTTATGTGAGAGTAACTGCTTTTAATATCTCCGTAAAGTTTAGGTTTACGCGATCTCAGAGAACAATGTTTAGCTGTACACAGCACGTAGTTTTTTTAAAAATATATCCAGATCTGACACTGGTTTTGGGTATTTATCACGTCTAAGCATGATTCAAATACATTATGATGCTGTGTCCTTTAAATGTCGTCTTAAAACTCAATCGCTTTGTAAATGTCACTTGTAGTTTTAATATCAGAGGAGAGTATTTTAAAGCTCAATATTTTTCAATACCATTACCATGTTGTTTTTTCCCAATCAATTGACTGGCTTCTTTGTGCCACTACATAATGTGTGTAGTTAAATATAAGTTTACAAGCAAGACCGGCGGTCTCAGTTGCTATGTGGTGGGAGGGTTGAGGTGAACTCTGAACCATTCCGTATTGCTTGATTTAGTAAGCGTCTATATATCCACCCTGGTTTGTTTGGAGGATCGAAAATGGTGCGGTTTGATTGGTTCCTTGCAAAAAACCAATCAGGTTGCTGTAGGTTCGATCCGTGTTTTCTCTAAGCTAGGTTGTGTTTTTATAAAGGTTTAAATTTTGAAAAATAGGATTCTTGCCTTGCTTTTTTGTCAAGTATAAAAACATCTTGTTAAAATGTTTATGATGTATAAGTGTTCCTCAAAATGGCGAGGGACTATGTTGTATATTCTCGTTTCAATTTAAAAGCAAGGCTTGCGTTGACTTTACAGTTGTGTACTGTACAGAATGTAGACAAGATTATTTTTTACTAGCACAGCATGGCACCGTATGGCGTGAGTAACTGTAACGGATGACAGACTGCCCATGTATAACGGCGTGAAACCTTGAGTTAACCTTTAATGTTTTGTTATTTGTAAGTTAGAGCTCTGAGTTATTTTTATAAAAAGGTTGAAAAAATAGATTTTGGGACTTTGTCAAACCTTTTATTCAAATATAGAATTTTTCATGAAAACAAACAATTTCTTTTTTAGTTCGAAATGTGTTGTTACATTTGTTTTCATTTAAAGGTTGACTTTTCTGTACAGTGGTGTACTGCACGTGAACAGGTTTGTTGTGATTTTATGTTGTTTCACTGGTGGAGCAGGGCACTGTCTGGAAAGCATCAAAGTAAAAACTTGCAAGAGGTGACAGGCCGCACATCTTCACCGACGTGAAACCTTTGAAACCTTTTACATATTGCTCCATTGAGGAGACCTCTTTCAGGGGATCTTACAGTTTAAAATTTGAACGATGATATCGCTTCTATATAGCGGAACAAGATACGGTTCGGTACAGTTTATGTTCAGCAATATTTTCATGGCACATATTGAAACAACAATTCTAAGTAGAACCGTTTTTAAACCTACAGTTTGGAAACGCTACATTGACGATATCTTTTCCCTCTGGGACATCAGTAAACCAGACATCGAAGCCTTCATCGAACAAGCGAACTTACATCACCCAACTATCAATTCACGGCCGAAATATCTGACACTGAGACTGTGTTTGTAGACACGATTGAGAATCGTACGAACAAACTCCTCAAAAACTAAGTTTGAGGAAAATATTTCAAATTTCATAAAACGCTTGATTGACAGAGGCTACCCACAAACAGTGATAGAAAACCTTCTATCGGATATAAAGTTCACAGAGAGGGAGTCTGCTCTCATGAAACACAACAACAAAGAGGAAAAAGAAATATTGCCTTTCGTGACACAGTACCAGATCTCAGTGTCTACTTTAAAAGAAGTTTTAATGAAAAACTGGAATCTTATACAAAACCAACCCGTTACTTCGCCAAATTTTCAAAGAACCACGTATCATTTCCTACAAGAAAGGAAAATCCCTAAAGGACATGCTCGTTAGAGCAAAAATATGAAAGGTTTACACAAGGTTCCACGCCGGTATAGATGTGCGGCCTGTCACCCCTTGCATTTTCTCATGGTGACACTTTTGAAATGTAAGTTGCTCAACGAACTTCAAGCTTTTTAAATAATTAGTCACCTGATCTATTTTTGCCGCGTTGCGCTAAGATAATTAAATATTTATTAAATGAGAGTGGAAACTATTTTTCCCATAACAGTGTAAGTCAAAAGAGATGAAAAAAGCTTGTTGTACGAAATTGATCATCATCATCATCATCATCGTCATTGCCGTCGTCATCATCACCATCACCATTGTCATCACCATCATCATTATCATCACCATCACACTCTCGATTTAAATACGACAAAACGTCTAAAGCAAATCCTTGTGGCGTGGAGGAAATTAACATACCTCTTTATGAAAGTATATTGTTTTTTGTTTTGAAACAGGGTCTATGATGACTCGAAGGACACATTTTTCCACACAAGACATCATGGAGATGTCTGTAAGTAACGGAACATCGATAGTACCAAGTTTGAGAGAGCCCTTGGAGCCAAAAGATAAGATCAGTGGTGTTCGCACTGACCAATCTGTCTATGATAATGACGTTAGTGTTTCGGCAGAAGAATTTTACTTAAAGATCTCAGCATCATGGTTATTATAGGGCAATGGCTGAAGCCTGACTACGCTCTTCCGTGATGATTTTGTTAGCGTTTTCAGTCTCAACCATGAAAAGCTAACAGTGACAGTTGAGTTAAGTTAAAGAAACTGACCACCACAAAAATTCTTTAGGTTAGTCACTGTTTCGCTCCTGTGATTGAAGGGGTACTTTATGTTGAAGATTTCACCACTAACTGATTTTCGCGTACATGACCGTACATGGAATTTATTTGCACTTGTAATTATAGAAGAACAAGAAGAAGTAGTCAACTGAAAAATTAAATTAATATTACAAAGAGGGTTATTACACATGTCGATTCCGGTTGAAGCGACGGGCGAATATTATACTTACAATTTGTGTTCCATATGCGGCTAGTAAGCTTCGATGTGCGATCGGTGGTGACACGTTTGAAATGTAAGTTGCTTAACGAACTTCTAGCTTTTTAAATAATTAGTCACCTGATCTTTTTTTGCAGCGTTGCGCTAAGATAACTAAATATTCACAAAAAAAATTGACAAACGGCTTGAAAAATGCAAATCACTCCGCCCCAGTGCGGAAATTAGGTCTAAATAATAGTTCTAATTGAGCAACGACTATGATGGCTTAAGTTTTCAATGTTCAATAAAGAAGTGTCAGAAAATGGTGTTAGGGTCCATTTCTACTATCGACTAGCTTCAGTTCGTCTTTAGTCGCTATGAGACATAACTTGTGAATTGGTCTGTCATATTTACTATCCTGGGTCTTGATTCTCGCCTTTCTGACCAAGCCATAATTTCCTGGATATGTGGCAATGACACTTGCCAACTTCCACTTTGATCTTTTGTGGTTTGGGTCCACCTCCAAAACTAGATCGTCAACTTGGATATTTTCTCTGGTTCGGAACCATTTGTTTCGTGGTAATAAATTTGGCGTGAAGTACCTCATCCAGCATTTCCAGAATTCGTTAACTCGATGATGCGTACTTCTCAGAAGATGTCTGGGGTTTATCTTCTCCTCAGGTTCTGGTTGAGGTGGTGAAAGATGCTGACCAATAAGAATATCATTCGGTGTGATAGGTGGAGTTTCCCAGATGTCGTTAGAACTTGGAAACACAGGGCGTCCGTTGATGATGTACGTTGTCTCCGAGAGAAATGTTCTCCATTGTTCCACCGTAAAGGCTTGATTCTTGCATGTAGCATTGAGACTTTGTCTGACGGACTTGATGAGGGTTTCCACGACGCCATTCTGATGGCTTGCGTGAAGTATATTCCATTACCATTTGAAATCACAGGAGAATTCCTCACATAGAACACCGTGAATCTTGGGAATGTCCCAGCCTTGCAACTTTGCGCACCTACAAAGTTTGTTCCATAGTCCGACCAACAAACACGCGGGTGGCCACGAAAGCTCGCGAAACTATTGATGAAGTTAGGTCCTTTCTCAAGGCAATCGTTAAGGGACAATCCATCATGACCTTTTGAAGATGAATCAAAGACTAGTCGAACTTTCGTGGTTCTTTCTGGTGTAAACACCGCTTGCAATGGGAGGTACCACTCGGGTTTATCATGGGCAATTTGTTCAGGCGGAATCTTTTTAATAAAGTTCTTGTCCAACAACTTTTGTACTTCCTCTTTTACAACCTCGAAGCAACCCTTTTTCATAAACCCCCTTTGAGCGGAGAGCATCCTCTTCAGAGCGATGTCGTAGTTGCTTCGTTTTGGAGGCCCTCCTTCTTTCCAGGGCATCTTCACTTGTATTCTCCCGTCGACCAAGGTAGTTGAAGCTGCGATGGACTTCACGAACTTGCTCTCTCGTAACACGTTTTCAGTGCAAGTAGAGTTTGGTTGGTTTAACTCCGAGGAGATCTTGGTGGAGAAGTTTCTTGATATCTTCTTCGACACTCACTGTCCCTACTTCAATTGAGTGAATTTCAGATAGGGTGGAGCCGTTTGACTCGAACTGTCCCAGAACGTACCATCCAAAGCAGTTTCTTTTTCCCATGGGCTCTCCAGGTTCTCCGGACACTGTGTGAATATCAGTGAAGGCCTCTAAAAAGTCTGTGCCAATAAGGAGATCTATGGCACCACCCGAGAGATGTATTTTATCGGAAACGTTCTTCAAATGGCTGTATTGTCCCACTGACTCTTTTTAGAAATTGTTTTGGCACTACTGCAAGGTGTAGTTACGGTGAACACTTGAGTGAGGACGAGGCGTCAGTCAAATGAAGACGAACCCTCCGGGAGTTGAATTCGTAATAAATATATTCAAGTTCGACAAACTGAACAAAAAAGAAACTTGTCGTCGGTATTTTGCTTTGTCGATGTGAGGGTGAAATTTGGCAATGTCACGTCGTAGAGGTGCAGTGCCAACAAAGAAATGCACCAAAACGTGTGCTGCACTTGGCAAAGTTGTTGTTTTGCTAATCTAAGCCCATTGCGTTTTTGACGTTTTCATTGTCGTCAGCGTCGTCGACATCTTAATCTCCCTTATAGCATCATTTCCACCTTATAGAAGACACTGGGGGTTTCTTAGTTGTGAATATTTGAGTTGGTTAGTGAGAAAATTATGATTGGTAGGAAAATGATGTTGTTTGTCAATTAAAGTAATATTTTAACCACTTGTAGGAGTTATGAGTGCTAGTGAAAATGGTACTCATAACCACGGTATTTAGTATGGCTGACTTGTTATTTGACATTACTTCAATCGCTCTTTTTTTGGATGCTTCAGTAAGTCTATTAATAGATCGCAATTGAAAACGGCCACCACTGATGGCAGCTATTCTATAGAAATGTAAACAAACAGGGAAAGAGCAATCAAGTCTGTTCTTTGTACTTAGTCAAAAACTCATAAGGGGTATTTAGTCTAATAAGCTCCTGAAGTCAAGGTAGTTAAATCTAACAACAGTTGTACAAGCTGTGGCCGGCAAAAATTAAGATTGGGTTAATTACTAAAACCATCCCTTCGAATCTATTTGTGTTTTTAATCAAAGATTTATATCTTGTTTTTGGTCGTCATATTGTCTGATTGTCATCTTTGCATATAATGGCTGAATGAACAACGACAAAGAAAACTGTCTTCTTCTCTGTGGACTGTTTAAATAGCCGATGTTTGAGGAGTTATTTTGGCCTCAAAAGTCTGCTCGACAACACGCTAGGAAAGCTTAGGCGCAGCTTTTCAGGCTTAAACTATCAAGAGTTACCAAGATTTCTACGATTTGGAGGTAAGAGTAGATATCTTTGACTCAAAGGCAAGTTAATGTGTATAAATACATCAGATTAGAGGGAAGCAGAAACGTCATATTTAAGTTGCAACGAATGTGAAGCCACTGAGCTCACACAAGGAAGTGAACTCTATTTTTCGTATTTTACGCTTCCAATATGAGCATACCATGGCTAAACTAGAAACAATCGTGCAAATCTATTAAGGATGAACTTGCTTACTAGTTTGCAATACTGAATGGTTAGTTTGTTGCGATGAACGTTTCTAGTTCCTGACCATAGAACTGCCACGGTCTTGTCGTATTGAGTCTATGGTTAAAGGCCAAACTCTATACTAGAAACTAGTAGATCATAGACAACCGGCCTCAAATGATTTGACATAGAGGATTTACGCTACGATCAATTTTCTAAGCTTCTTGGTGAGTTACTATTTCATTTTTAAAAAATTTGAAAAAACTTATTAAAATCTGGGATTTAGGAATGAGTAAGCAATATTATTATCAAGGCCGAACAGGCATTCTTAAACAAAGTTTATGTGGTGTGCGCTGGTAACATATTTCGTATAGCTCTTTCGCGACGTTGCCAACATGCATGAGTAAATTGCTGCGCGACAACTAGAGACTATTACATGTTTTGTCCGGAAAAAATTAGTCCATTAACGAGATACTTTTCTGATACTGGTCTTTCCTAAATCAACCCTAGATTAAAAAAATTAGTATTCCCCTTCAGAAAGACATCCTTTTCAGTTTTGGCTAACGTGGCCTGCTGTTGTCATATTTTAGTAAAATTCAACTCGTGCTCTGTTATCAATGCTGCGTTCTGATTGGTTGAGCTATATGTGAGCTATATGTTATAGCCCACTAGTAGCGAAAAGCGCGGGCTTTTTGGCAGCAAAAAAGGATTTAAATCTTGCTTTAACTAGCTCAATTTTTTTTATTCTCGATATTTTTGACCAACTAATTGGAGTTTACTAAAACAATTATTCCTCTCGCCCGCATGGCTTCTGAGTCAATAACCCTTTGACTAAGAGCCCATTCAGGCTCGAGGAATAATTGTTAAATATTATGACTATGAGCATAGTAATTTTTGCATAACCCCCTCTTTAACTTGAACGTAATTGAAGGTTTCTATTTGAGAATTTGCGGCCACACGTTTCTTTATTACACCGTTTCAGTTCTTTAAATTATTAAAACATCAAAAATTAAGTACCTTGTTAACACACCTAACAGGCCAGTTTCAAGTTATTAAAATGCAATTGTTAAAATTTTAATATTTTTCTAATTATTAAAATCACATAAAGATTCAGGGATGAATAATTAATTTCTTTTGCGTTTTTTTTTGCTCATCAGCCCTGGAGCCCAGTATGAATATTGATAAATCGAAACTAGCTAGTTAGCTGCCACACGTACTCTTATTACATATATAAAGACCTATTATTATTCATTCAAAATATTTCCCCGATTCTGATTGGCTAAAAGCACACGTTTAATTCACCATAACCAGTTACTGATGACCAAATATGGAAGAATTTTGTGTTTAACGAGGAAATGACGTCAAAAATGCAGCGTTCGTGCAGGTTAAGGCACCGTTAACCGAGAAGACCTGAGGACGAGGTTTTTTTTTTTTTGGTTGTGGAAACAAAAATGGCGGTCATTTCACTCGTTTCAAGCGTAAGAACTAGGCGAAAAAATAGCTAAAAACAATGCAAGAACAGCAAGAAGACAACTCGAAGGGCGACATCTGTTATTTGGAGAATATTTGCGGAGCTGGACAAACCTAAACGTGCACTATCGAAGATGAACTTAATCGAGATCGTACTGTATGATGAAAGAATGAAAGATGGTGGATTTAAAGCTCGGTGAAACAAAAGTGAAGATGAAATCATGAGCGTGTCACGAGCGTGGGGCAAAGAAAAAATCTGAGTCTTTCCCGACAGGATTCGAACCTATGACCTCCTAAATACCTGGCGGGCGCTCTATCCTCTTGAGCTACGGAGAACTCAAGGAGAGCGAGGCCCATTATACTAGGTTCATATTTGACACGCGTCCTGCATACTGCATAACTTCTGTAATTTAGTTACAGCACAAATATTGGAACCATATCTTGAAAAAATTCTAATTTGTCTTTTGTATTATTGAACTGTTCTCTACTCAGGTATGGATGAAATGCAATGGACTCGTGGTTTGTTCCCATTCTTAAGTAAGTCATGAGCAATCGAAGGTATAATGCTGAAAGTTCAGGGACACCCAACGACGGTTTCCTCCTAAAAACATTTAAGAGGCCCTGCGCCTAAGAAACGACCGATGATTTCCGGCTAAAAAATAAAATCGGCCGATTTTTATCTCCCAAGTAGAGGTTACCGAATGCTATTCAAAAATGAATTTCTTTTGTTTCAGTTTCGCTTTAAACCAAAAATATCGAGCCGCAAACTTTTTCCGTCTGATAGCAGCAAAATCAGGCCTAAAATAAGCCCTCGCAAAAAACGGTTCAGAAATCACTATCGCAAAGCAAAATAATGAGAAAACTACACAGTGATGAAGAAAAAGGCCTTTTAATGTAATATCATTCGATGAACATCGAAAAACAGCCGAAGTGAATAAAAAATAAATTTTTAAATATTGCATACTAAATTAGATAGAGCGCTGGAGCTGATTTCAAAATAATTGTTTCTCAAAAGTCCAACGCTGTTCAAAGCAATCACAGTGATGAATCAGACATTGGAGGGATATACATTACGATTCTGGAAAAACATTTTTCGGCCAAAGTATATTGACGTTGTACAAAGCGTTCAAAGTTACCGTGTTTACCGTTATCTTGCTACTTCGGCGAAACACTTCTCTGTTGCCAATACGGCCGTGGATAGCGTGGTAAACGCCACTTTAATCCTTGCTAGGCGCTCAGAGACCATCCTAAGTAGAAGTATATAGAATTAAAAGAGAAAGGAAAATGAAAGATACGCAGAAAAAGAAAATAACTCGAAATTACCATTTGCTAAGGAGAGTTGAACCTTGGAAATAGGGAGTTTAAGCAAATCTCTACGGCGACCTCTACTACGGCGGTCGTGGATGCGGTGTCCTGGGGAGAGTACGTCTCGTAGCTCGCCAAATTTCAAGCTCGGTTCTTGCTCACTTGCTTTCGCTATAATTTATCAACAACAGAATTCAATGGTGGTCAAGTAAGAAAACGGCCAATTTAAAAATTTCGTTTGCCAAGAAGAATATTGATAGTAAACATCATCAGAGGGCGATTCGTACACAAAACAGAAAACTACAGATGAAGATCGGAGTAAGCTGCTAGTGATGTTTCTTCTTGTGTACCGCATTTAACAACAAATCAACAAATTCAGCGTTTTAGATTCTATTCTATTCTTGTTTAAACAACCTTCAGTGACATTTAGCTTTATTGCTAACAGTCGTGCTTACGGTTTTCGTCTAGCCTTTGTTTGTACTAGCGGATTTTCTGCGGCCCTGGCGCGGCAGAACTCATGGCACACTCGCTTGAGGATCGAAATCTCAAACTGAGAAAACGCAAGGAAAACGTAAACACTGGAAAACCAGAAGCCTCGAATACTTTCTTCATAAAGTGAAAAACAATCTATGATAGCTTTTAAAACCAGTGATCGTAAAAAATAGGAGAAGAGTCGACTTTTATACTCACGTAGTAGCGACTACGCCAGAAGACAGCTTTTCACGTCGTAGGATTTGGCGCTACGGAGAAAGGTCATTTCCAAGCATGCGCACTGCGTCATTTTGGGGCTTTTTTACTTCCGGCCGCCGTAGTAGAGGTCGCCGTAGCGATTTGCTTAAACTCCCTAATGTTGTCGCGTGACAGCGTTCATCTGCCCAAACTGGAGCGGAATCCTAACAAATGCGTGAAATATAAGTAAAACAACAATCTTTCTATCACCAGAAATCGTGAAGTGAAATAGTTTTATGTTGTTCCTATTAATGATGATGAATTCAGCCTGACTCCAAGTGCTTTGAATGTGGGCTGCATGTATTTCGTTACATACATTCCAACGGACGTTACGGGTCAGCGCGTGTAGGGGTCAGCGGACCTAAATTGGAGAGCAACGCCATGCTAGAGAGGGGGGGGGCATTGGAGGGGGTACCCAATACCGCAATACCGTAAGAAAAATTGGCAAATACCGAAATACCGTGTCAAAAATAGACGAAATACTGATACCGCATTTATTTTCGGTCACGTTTACTTAAAGTTGTATCCATCTCGCGTGTTTGTTTATCTCAAGCATTTATGCACCAGCAATCAACCTCAGCCATTGCGAGGAAAGGTGAAACGACCTCGAATTGATCGGTACAACGATCGAAAAGGATGCCCGACCAATTTCATCATAGATTATCTGTCAGAAATTGTGTAATGGTAATCATTTACCATTAATCTAAAGTCTTAAAAATACTGACGTGCATTAGACAGGAGAGCGCAATGAACAATACCGCAATACTGTGAAGGATCTTCTTTTACCGAATACCGTTAACCAAAATGAAAAACCGCATTAGGCATACCGCAGGGGTAAATGATACCGCAATACCGCACTTTAAAATCCAATTTACCGAAATACCCCTTGAAAAAAAGCTCAATACCGCAATACCGTAAGCCCCCATTTCCCCCTCCATGCTGTTGAAGAGGTGATAGAAAATTTGGGCTTAAAACATCCACATTATATTTGATGTTTACAATCTTTGTCAATATCGTCATAGCAACAAGCTTTCATCTTTCAATGTTAGTATGTTGAAAGGCATTTGCGGGTATTTCGAAATACCTTACAAATCTAGAGATCTAAAAAGAGACCTTTTAGGCAAGGTTTCAGAACTTGTAAAGGAATGTGACTGAGTGCAGCAAAAATAATTTCATTCTGTAACTTTCCTGCTCAAGAGTTTGAGTGCATGGTATTCTGTCCAATGTTATATGACAAGTTGTGCGTAGTGCATTGGTTATTATCTAAATATCGTAAATATTATTGTGGAAACAATTTATTAAGCATTTTATAAAATGAACTTGTAAAAAAGTGAGCCATTTTCATCGAATTAAAAACCCTACCGGTCTCCTGTCTTTTTTTATGACGTCCTCCCCGATCATTGGGTGACCCTATTCGGGGGAATGGCGGAATACATGGAATATTGTAAAATACGGAATACTCTAAAACACGGAATATACAGAAAATTCTGTATTTGATTTGAACTGGGCTAACAAAAAAAGCAGAGGCAAAGAATACTCGGTTGTTTTGAAATATAAAAGAAACAATTTTCGTACTGCCGTAAGCCACACTATAGACCTTATGACGGTTTTGAAAGCAATCTTGACGGGTGAAGGGTCTTGTATCACGGGAATCTAATGTCGGATAATTTTTATAAAACTGCTGTTCTAAAAAAAAGAAGATTTGTAAACTTAAGCTTGACAGGATTGTACTAACAATTAATGGGGTCGCACCTGTGCCAAAATTTGTACGGTCGCTTGCTTTAGATTTTCCAGACATTTGTCCGCAATTTTTCCAGGGAAATTTTGGTCGGCAAGAACGAGAAAAAATTACACACATTATACTACTACATGAGAAATTTTTGCAATTTGATTGGTTTAGAGCAGTGGTATTTCAGCTTAATTTGAAATACCTACATGTGAAAATTACAGACCTTTTGCAGGTAGCAGTATAAACAAATAATAGCATGACTTGTACGTGATATTTGGCATAAATGCCACTCGTGATATTTCAAAATTGTCTCAAATTTCACTCGCCTAACAGCTCGTGAAATTACGTATAACAATTTTGAAATATCACTCGTGGTATTTGTGCCAAATATATTATATATACACACATATATTACCTATACACACTGTATATTTTCACGCGGTTGCTTAACCGTCAAGATGGCCTCCAAAACAGTGATTCGTTTTAGCGCCCTCCTTCCAATAAGCGATCCCCCTTTCGAATAAGCGCGCCCTTCAAATGTGTTTTGTTAATAAGCGCTCCCATTCAAATATTAGGGACCTTAAGATCCGAGGATGGTGAAGGCAGTGAAAACGTCGCTGAAAAAATGAATTCGCGTTCTTTCAATCTTCATCGCGATTACTCTAAGTCACTAACTTTGTCAAATGTAGGCAACCCCTCCTAAAGTTGAATTCCTAAGAACCATATCCAAGTTCAAAAAGAGAGAGGAAATCTCGTCGTCGCTTGTGTACTTCCTCTGTACATCGTGAAATTAAGCATTTTCCCGTCGTAGTCGTGCAGTGACGGCAAAGAAACGTACAAAAAAGCGTGATGCACGTGCAAAATTGTTGTTTTGCTAATTAAACTTTTTGCTTTTGTGGCGTTCCCGTAGCCGTCGCCGTCGTCGGATCTTAAGGTCCCTATTATATAAGAGTACGGGTGCGTACTCATGTCTTCATTTAATAGCTCACAAATGAGCGGCATTTCCACATTACAAAAACAGTGGTCTTTATGTCCATGTGAGTGCATAAAGTCTTCAAAGGAATGATCTCTTCTTCCAATTTTGTGGCGATTGCTCGGCTGGTTGTTCTGGTGAGGAAGGATCGAGGGACAACACGTCCGTTTTCCAGTCTCCTTGATCCATTTCCTTAATTGACTTGCACTTTGTTCTCACTGCGAGCTTTTTAAAGAAAAGTTACATATAAGGAAGGAAAGTTCCATCGGCAAATGTCCAACAAGTTTCAAGGTAAGTTCCTCACGTTAACTGAGCATTCACCGCCGGCAGTATTCGTTACTGTTACAGTTTCAAAGATTGTTCGTTTTTAAATAAATATTTCGAGTTATTGAGGGTAAAATCATATAGAAATGATCTGAAGAGAAACAAAAATTAGTATTAAATCGAGTTAGCGCGAGGTTCGAGTCGGTAGCGAGGGTTGGAGTTATTGGAGTCGACTGTTTACATGTATATCCTTTTTAAACTATTTGTCTCTTATTCTGCGTTTTATAGTATTCCATATATTCCATATTTTAGAATATTCCGTGTATTCCGCCATTCCGTTCCGTCATTCCGTCAGTCCGCCATTCCACTGAATAGCGTCACCCCCTATATTTTGATGTCCAAGAAAATACTAAACGCGGGGCTAATCAGTGTGCTAAAGCTTGCTAAGAATTGAATCTGTTAGCTACATTTTATAGTGCCAGATACTAGTGCTTTGAGAAAGAAAAAACGTAATTCTTGAGGGTAATAAACTCAGTTTTCGCGACCAAGATGTTTCTCGTTCTGGGGAGCGACAGTACTCTAACATCTCTTTTTTTTCCTTGAGGGAAGACACTGGACATTGACATGAATGATTCTCGCTCAACAAAAAAAAACATCGAGTCATGCAGATATCTTTCAATAGACCGCTGGCCAGAAGCGTCGACTCGTGATCCCACAACGCTCAGATCACGCTGAGGCCAAAACTGTGCGGCGGTTCGGGAATTTTTTATTTTTAAGTCATCATCGCTTGTGAAAAAATAACATCGATCACATTGTTTCACTAAACGCTTTCTGGCCGGGAAACAGTTGTTTTCCTATTTGTGCATTCGTTTAGATTCCGCCGCGGTTTAGACAAATGATGTCAATGGCGGCTGTCACGCGACGACATTTTCCAGATTCAAGTTTCGTCAGCAGATGGTAATTTTGAGTTATTTTCTTTTTCTGCCCATTTTTCATCTTCCTTTCTCTTTTAATTCTACGTCCTTCTGCTTAGGATGGTCTCTGAGTGCCTAGCAAGGATTAAAGTGGCGTTTACCACGCTATCACGGCCGTATTGGCAACTGAGAAGTGTTTCGCCGAAGTAGAAAGATAACGGTAAACACGGTAACTTTGAACGCTTTGTACAACGTCAATATACTTTGGCCGAAAAATGTTTTTCCAGAATCGTAATGTATATCCCTCCAATGTCTGATTCATCACTGTGATTGCTTTGAACAGCGTTGGACTTTTGAGAAATAACTATTTTAAAATCAGCTCCAGCGCTCTATCTAATTTAGTATGCAATATTTGAAAATTTATTTTTTATTCACTTCGGCTGTTTTTCGATGTTCATCGAATGATATTGCATTAAACGGCCTTTTTCTTCATCACTGTGTAGTTTTCTCATTATTTTGCTTTGCGATAGTGATTTCTGAACCGTTTTTTGCGAGGGCTTATTTTAGGCCTGATTTTGCTGCTATCAGACGGAAAAAGTTTGCGGCTCGATATTTTTGGTTTAAAGCGAAACTGAAACAAAGAAAGTCATTTTTTAATAGTATTCGATAACCTCTACTTGGGAGATAAAAATCGGCCGATTTTATTTTTTAGCCGGAAATCATCGGTCGTTTCCTAGGCGCAGGGCCTCTTTAGAGCGGATGTCTGTAAATATCGACCAGAGATGGGAAAAATAAAATTTTTGGAAAATCCCCAAAAAATCATGTAGACTACCCTAGGTATTCTAGTTATGAAAATATAAATTTTAGTTTCATCAGATAAATATTTTGGCGATATGGCGAATGCCAATTTCGGGCGATTGACGGCCTCCGCCAGACCGCTTTTTCGGGCCTTAAACCGGGCTAAGAAAAGACCACGATTTCAATCGAATTCAAATATTATTCAACCCAAAAAGTTTCTTATCATATTAAACGCGTTTTAATACACATTTTGAGTGGTTATGTTCTCGAATTGATTGCAACTGGATTATTTTAAGAATTTTTAAATAAATACAAAATTTTAAGGATTTTACGCGAGCAAAATACTGTCAAATTTCAAAGGCCTAAAATCACATCCGATACATGATTTCAAACAGAAAAAGACACTCCACGTTAAAAAGCAATCTCTAAGCTTTCAAAATATTATTTCAAACCTCTGGGCAACATATGAAATGAATTTTTGGGAACGCAAAGTTCACGGCGCTTTTAAGTGTAATTTGACCTTTCTGACTTGACAGATAAGAGTTTCGGCGCCACACAAATCAATCCTCCAACAAATGTTTCAGCCAAAATACAATCAATTTAAGCAATCTCAAGTCCCACAGTGATACATAGACGCTTCATATATGTTAGGAGGAACGTTTCATACCATTTTGCCACCTGTGAATGAGGTGCATTCTTTGAACTAGTTTCGCCAATGTAAACATTTGGGTCAAGTTCTGATCACGAAACAGCGAAGTTCTCAAAATCTACACCAAATATCTATCTTTTCTAGTATATAATCAGGTCTACAATTTATTTTTTGTACCTTGTGTCCTTGTTTGACTCCATTTCTGCGATGAAACCGAGACAAACCACTGCGAAATTCCCCCTCGCTCGACATGACACGTGTCACGTGAAAGAGCCGTTTTAGACTCGATTGCGTTACAAAAACATGACACACAGCGATTATTTCTGATTTGTGCGAAAAAAAAAATTCCATCTGTAACCTACATGTTATAGGTATGCCATTGAATGAGCAGATAATCTCAATTTTTTTTCTTACGATGCAGTTTTACCGATCGCAAGCTTGTGATTCCGAGCGTGTCTATTAACCGCGAAATGCAAATAACGTCTTGTTTGTTTTGGTTCAACACTTTTTCCCCGTCCTGATAGATCTGTCAGCTTATGTATCGGTCAAATCGAAGCTTCAACATGCCCCCCCTCGGGCAACCCCCGGGGCATTTGACTTTTTTGAAAATTATTGTTCAAATTCCCTCCTACCCGGGCCAAAATGCCGTTCAAATGCCCCACACTAGGGTCCATTCAGGTGATCAAATGCCCCCACCCCGGGGACATTTCACAGGCACAAAAATGACAGAGGGACGGCGGAAACGCCTTCAGTTGTCGAACAAAATCTTTATGAATATAACAAAAACTGAGAAAAACTGTTAGCGTATTTACTAAGAACAAAAGTCTCGTGCAAAGCGGCGGAAATTGCTGCTACAAGGTCACTGAATGCTCAGCTTTTCTTCGTCATGCAACATACAAAGCGTTATATAAAAAAAGATCCCACCCATTGAGATTACTACATCATGACCATTTCACTGACATGCATCATCGCTCACCTTATTAATTAACAGTTGTCAAAGTAGTTGACCTGGGCTTTTTATTTTATTTTATTTTATTTTATGTTGTTGTATTGAATCGCCAGTATAGGTATTGTATTTCATTGTAAACACAACAATAAAATACTTTCACACATTCAAAGCCTGAATCCAATATTAAAATTTTTAAAATTTTTAAAATTTAAATATTTCAAATACGGCACAAAGCTTGTTTAAGCCCTTTCCTCGTAACCAATTGGCCACAAAGGCACAATCTTTTCCACGAAAATCCTCTAACACCGCGTCCCCCATGATAGCTCGCCACGCCAAAGATTTTACATGAAATCGAGGGTGCAGTTCAAATTCCCCACCCCCTGGAAGACTCTGATAATCAAATTCCCTCCTCCCCGGGACGGCAAAGGTGTCAAATGCCCGGGGTATGCCCGGGGCATTGAAAGCTTCGATTTGACCGATAAATTAGGAAAAAACCTAATGCGTTTCGCAGTAATTCTGCAACACGCTATATAATATGGCCCATCATGTACAAAAAGCTTATAATTACAAGTAACAAAAGCACGAGTTAGAAAATCGTACTACCCTTGTATCTTGCTCTTGCGACGATATTTACAGCGTGGGGATTTTAGGCGAGTTTGGTACAAGTACCAAATACACGAGCACAGAGTCAGGTGCGAATCGGGGTGCAACACCGCCGGCAGGCTAGGTACGTTTTAAATCTCACTTTAAGCTTAGTCATAAGGTAAAATGAGCACACCGTCAATTTATAAAGCCGGCGCTGTTTGGCTTAGCCCGGCGTAGCATGCTAGGCCACGCGGGGGGAACATGCGTCTTCGACATTTCTTCTTTTGACCCCCCCTCCCCCCGCCGCCCCCCGCTCGCCCCCAAAAATGGCGCCTCTTACGCAGTCTATGATTGGGGACCTGCTCTAAAACGTTAGCACAGAATGAATCTGCCGAGAACGGACCAGGGGCGGGGGACGAGTGTTCAATTGTATTACACTGGTCCTTCTGTAATAGGTTCGAAGATGTTCAAGAGCAGGCACCTACGCAGAGTTCCAAGCATGATAAGTTCGTCAATGCGCAAACTGCATTATGGCCCCTTTGACAATGCGGCGAACCAACGTGCACCTGGACTTTTGCAGCTTGACGACTGCACACGCCCTTCTCCCTAGGGATCACTGCATGTAGTCTTCTAGGCAGATGCCAGTCATATGCCATGCTGCAGAACTGACTGTAAAGTTGCGCTCAGCCGATCAATTGCTCGATCTCTCCTATCCTCACCTACTGTGTGCTGGGTTATTTATTACTTGAACCACACTGGTCACCCCATTCACCCTCCCAACGCTTCATTTTTGTACGCTGTATCGCCGCACATAAGCAAGCAGAATTGTACTAGCTGGCAATGATGCTTCCTTATTTTCAGCACTAGAGTAAACGTAGTAAAACAAGACGGTCCAAGATTCCATAAATATCGACGCCACAAGCGCTATTGTTACCGTGCTGGGACGTCCTTACTTGTGCTTTATACTAGCTTTAAAGGCAGCATATTGCAATAGAATTGCACAACACATTAGGATATTTCAAAGCTGACAGAAACCAAGACAAATAGAGGAAGGGGGAGAAGTGTCGAACTACTACTACCAACTACCAAAAAGAACAGCGCAAACAAAAATATTTGACTCTATGCCCTGCTTAAGGCGGGGGTTGGAGGGGGAGGGGAGAGTTAAAGTCACCAATATGATAAAGCTATTTCTTTTTTGTTTTGAAATTTTTCATCAGGGGATTTCTTTGGCGATAGGAAAATTTAGCAAATATAATTTATATATGGAAGTTTTGTGATACCTTGATTTAAGTAGGAATTGGTGGAGTACGGCGCGTACAATGCTGGCCTCGCAGTTCAGACTGTCAGATGAGAAAAGATAAATTCGGCAGATGGTACGATGAATAAACGAACCACAGACAGTTACTTTCCATTTTTTGGCGTGCCATATCATTTTATCCTTCACACACACAAAAAAATTAGGGCTTGGAAATTTGGTTGGGGGGCGAGGAGGGGGGTTAATTTTCGGTCCTAGGATTTTTTTAGTTTCGTCGGGAATCCAGGAATTCTGTAATGGAAAAACTGCATTGGAAAACAATGGAGATTGCTCATGCAATGGCATACCTATAACATGTAGTTTAGAGTTGGAATTTTTTTTTTTTCCACGCAAATCAGAAATAATCGCTGTCTGTCATGTTTACGTAACGCAATCCAGTCTTAACGTGACACATGTCATGTCGAGCGAGCGGGAATTTTGCAGTGGTTTGTCTCAGTTTCATTGCAGAAATGAAGTCAAACAAGGACACAAGGAACAGAAAATAAATTGTAGACCTGATTATATACTAGAAAGGATAGATATTTGGTGTACATTTTGAAAACTTCGCTGTTTGGTGATCGGAACTTGACCCAAATGTTTATATTGGCGAGGCGGGTTCAAAGAATGCACCTCAAGGACAGGAGAGTTCTTCATTCACAGCTGACAAAATAGTATGAAACATTCCACCTAATGCATATGAAACATCTATGTATCACTGTGGGACTTGAGATTGCTTAGATTGAATATATTTTGGCTGAAACATTTGTTAGAGGATTGATTTGTGTCGCGCCGAACCTCTTATCTGTCAAGTCAGAAAGGTCAAATTACACTTAAAAGCGCCGTGAACTTTGCGTTCCCAAAAATTCATTTCATATGTTGCCCAGAGTTTTGAAAGCATACTTTGAAAGCATAGAGATTGCTTTTTAACGAGGAATGTCTTTTTCTGTTTGAAATCATGTATCAGATGTGATTTTAGGCCTTTGAAATTTGACAATATTTTGCTCGCGTAAAATCCTTAAAATTTTGTATTTATTTAAAAATTCATAAAATATTCCAGTTGCAATCAATTCGAGAACATAACCACTCAAAATGTGTATTAAAACTCGTTTCATACGATAAGAAGCTTTTTGGGTTGAGTGATATTTGAATTCGATTGAAATCGTGGTCTTTTCGTAGCCCGGTCTACAGGCCCCTAAAAGCGGTCTGGCGGTTGCCCTCAATCGCCCGAAATTGGCATTCGCCGTATCGCCAAAATATTTATCCAATGAAGCTAAAATTTGTATTTTCATAACTAGAATACCTAGGGTAGTCTACATGATTTTTTTTGGGATTTTTCAAAAATATATTTTTTCCACCTCCGGTCGATATTTACAGACATCCGCTCTTAAAACACTTTTTAGGCTATCCAGAGTACTTTAATAACTCTATAGAAATGCATTTTGAGAGACGCTATGAATCTACCTGGTCATTCTAAGGCAATCTGAGTCTTCTCGAAATTACAAGGACTTCAGGGTTCAGTTTCCAGAAAATCTGAGATGCAGTTTAAAGTTTTACGAAAGTGAGATTTTTACTGGTTCCTCTCTCCATCACATTTTCGAATCCGAAAACCTTAGGTTTCCTTTTTCTACGAAAAATAACTTAACCTGGGGAGTTGAATGCGAAAAATTAATTTCTTTGTAACTTTATTTGATTTACCACAAAATACAAATAACGAAAAAACAAGACAGTTACACAAAAGCAAATGAAAGTGGCGAGGAAGCCCAAAAAGAAACCATGAGGCTTATAGACATTGGGCTCCCTCAGAGTAAAAATAAAGTTAACAGTAACGGTAAGGCCAGGATCGAAAGCAAAATACAATGAAGGTAAGTATACATTAACTAATTACATAGACTGAGTTGACAAAATGTAAGGCATGGTACAAGTAACAATAAGTATAAAAATAATATCAGACATGGAAGAAATATAACTATTTACTACAAGATTTATAACTAATAATTCATATATAATTTTTTTTTCAATTTCGTTTTGAATAAGTGGAGAGAATTAGATTCTTTAATATCATTTTCTATAGTGTTATAATAAGTAGGTCCTTGGAAACTGATAGAAAATTTACGAAGGTTTGTTCTACAAGAAGGAAGGTGAAAATCGTTCGCGTGTCTAGTGGCATAGTTATGGACTTGTTTGTTTAAAGAAAAATAATTGTTGAACTTTGAAGGCAAAAGAGAATGGTTAAGAGAAAACATAAGTTTACCTAATTCTAGCTGTCTAATATCGGAAAGTTTTAGTAGCTCTAATTCTTTGAAAATAGGGTCTGAATGAGAATCGAAAGTTGATTTAGAAATAATTCTGATAACTCGCTTTTGCAATGAGACAAGACGGCGAAGATTGGTTTTGTACGTAGATCCCCAGACAATAATACAGTAATGAAGATAAGGATAAACTAAACAATAATAAAGAGTTTTTAAACACGGTTTAGGTAGAAAAAATCTTGCTCTATTAATGACACCTATTGATTTCGAGATTTTACGAGCTACTTGAGAAATGTGCGGTTTCCAAGACAGATGTTCATCAAGGACTACACCGAGGAAGACCGTTTCCTTAACCTGTTCGATTCTCTGTTCGTTTATGCATACTTGCATTGGAAAATGATACCTTTTCTGTCTAGGCTTAAATAACATAAAGTTTGTTTTCTTTAGGTTTAAGGAGAGTTTGTTTGCCTTAAACCAAGTGGATAATTTATTAAGTTCGGAATTGAGTGAGGCTGCCAGGTAGAAAGGATCTTTATGGGACATAAATAAATTAGTATCATCAGCGAATAAAATCAGCTCGACGAGCGTCGATACATTATTTAAATCATTAATATAGAGCAAGAAAAACAAGGGGCCCAAAATAGATCCCTGGGGGACACCACAGAAGATAGTTTGAGGAGAGGAGCTTTGACCGTTAAATTGAACGAATTGCAACCTGTTGGAGAGGTAGCTTCTAACCCAGTCTAGAGCCACGCCACGTATACCATAGTGTTCGAGTTTGTCAAGCAGAATATTATGATCGACGGTATCAAAGGCCTTAGAAAGATCAAGGAAAACGCCAACGGCATGTTCATTGCGATCAAGAGCAAGGGAGATTTTTTCATATAGGTCAATCAATGCTAACGAAGTTG
This sequence comes from Porites lobata, assembly GCA_942486035.1. Lineage (NCBI taxonomy): Eukaryota > Metazoa > Cnidaria > Anthozoa > Scleractinia > Poritidae > Porites > Porites lobata. The sequence goes on along the minus strand of CALNXK010000137.1, from coordinate 385,767 downwards.
AATGATTTTTCCTGAAGCCAAATTGATTATCACATAGAATTTCTAGTTTACATAAATAATTATAAAGACGGTTATAAACAACCTTTTCAAGAAACTTAGAAAAGCTAGGGAGAATCGAGATCGGTCTATAGTTCGTAAAGAGTGATCGAACACCGGCTTTAAAGAGTGGTATCACGCGAGCAATTTTCATATGGTCGGGAACAATGCCATGAGAGATAGATAAATTGATTATATGAGCTAAAGGAACGGCTATAATTTGAATTGACTTTTTTATGATGGAAATGGGAATTCTATCATGGCCAGCTGCCTTACCTGGTCGAAAAGCATTGGAAACTTCCAATAGCTCATTTGGAGTCACTGGATCAAAAAACACCGATTGACAAAAGTGACCAGAGAGAAAACTGCGGTGAGAGACAGACGAGTGAATTTCTTTGGCTAGATTAGGTCCGATATTAGAAAAATAACTACAGAATCTATTAGCGATGTTTACTGGGTCCGTAATTTCTTGGTTGTCAACTTTAAAGATGGAATTGATTTTAAACGCATTCTTTTTTGTCTTAATAATTTCGTTTAGAACTCTCGATGTAGCTTTGGCATTTGATTTAGAAGCATCGATTTTCTTTTCGTAATATATACGTTTAGCGATTCTTAATGAGTGATTCAATTTGTTTTTGTAATTTTTATAACGAATTTCATAATGCAAAGATTGATTAGTGAGATACTGTCTATATAACTTATTTTTCGTTCTTATCGACTTCAGAAGTCCTTTCGATAACCAAGGCTTTCTCAAACGGTAATTGCTCGCCTTAGTTTTTTTTAAAGGAAAACATGAGTCATATGCCGTAGAGTATTGTTTGAAAAAGCTGTTATAGGCGTTATTTGGATCATCAAGAGTGGCACACTGAGACCAGTCAATTCTCTCCTAGTGCGATAGAAACTTAGTTGCGTTGACTTGATTTACATCTCGAACAAAAACAGTTTCATTAGATGCTGAGATTGAGGTGTCGAAATGAATAGAACATATAGGCAGATGGTCAGAAATATCAGTGAAAAACAGTCCACTCCTGGATCTATCGAAAAATTGGTTGACGAAAATGTTGTCAATTAAAGTTGCCGAATGACAAGTTATTCTTGTAGGGCGCGTAATCAATGGAAAGAACATATTTGAATATAGCGCATCTAAAAATTCACCAGTAACGGAATGACATTGGTGGTTCATTAGATTTAAGTTAAAGTCACCCATCAGAAAATTGTAGGGGATTTACTAGGTAAGCTTCGAAAATTGTACGTTATTGGAACGGTCATCTAGATATTTTTAGTCGTCTTCAAGTTATAGAAATGTCCAGACAATTTTTGCTTCTCCAAACAGTCGCTGGGTGTCCTAAGACAAGACAAGACAAGAATAAACAAGAGAATTGATGACAACGTAGAGTTACCGAAAGCTAGTGCCGTAGTAACCTTCTTTCGTTTATAGGGTCTAATAACAGTTGTAAAGATAGGGAATCAACTCGCACAGAAACTTTTTGTTCAAGTGTCTCTACTTTTACGGACAACAGTTTTCGTGTACAATCAACTACTCTCAAGACCGACATCAGTCAGTGGTGGATCCAGGGGAAGGGCCTCCCTTACTTTTAGACCAAACTGAGGTCCGAAGGGCAGAAAAAAAAAATTGTTGAGTCCGGGCTCCTCCATTATCTTAGGGTATGGATGACCGCCCCCCTCTCTTATTTGAAGGTCTCATCCGCCACTGCACTTACATACAAACAGTATCAAAAATTACGTGTATTGTCTTTGATAACAGCTACCTTTGTGTTGATGACATCTGCCTCAGTGTTATCATCAGATCATACAAACAGCAAGTCGAGGGGTCTGTTGGATGCAGCAGTGAATTCAAATGAGGCAAGCCAAAATACAGCCGCTGTACCTTCATCGTCTTCTCTGTCGATGTCATCCTCAAAAGATTTTCAATCAAGTACTTTGGCTATAAGTAGTTCGCCATTTGGGGTACTGAGCGCTGGCATGGCACACAAGCCAACTAAAACCCCCTTAACGTTGGTCTCGTCTGTGCTGGTGTCGACGTCATCAGTTCTTGTGTCAACATCAGTTGTTCCTTCAAGCGCTCTATCCAGAAGTTACTCATCATCTGTCGCCACAATGAGCTCGAATCTGATCACAGAACAAAGTACATCCGCACTGCCCTCGGTGTCTTCCTTAATTGTGTTATCGTCAGCTATTTCTCTGAGCAGTTTACCACGAGGTCATTTGTCATCTGTTGTAATGAACACCACTTTGGCAATAGATAAAAGTACGCCTGAAACACCTTCACCATCTTCTATGCTGCTTTTATCTTCAACAGTGGTTTCACAACAGTCAGGTACGTTATTTTTGAGATGATTTCATTGAGATACAACGAACATGACAGTCAAACCTTCACGTGAAACCATCTCGACATCCTCCTCTAACCGACCATGTATCCAAACTACCAAAAGTTTCCCAGTCAGAGCCCTATAATTGGAACCTCTCTAAAAGGACCACCTCCTATAAGTGACCGCGACCACCTTTTCATTTAATAGTTTTCCATTGTTTTTGAACCCCTTGTAAGCGACCACTCGACGCTCGACCACTCTATGTTGGCTGTACGTACCACTCCACTCAGATTATATGAAGAAATTTAATTTTAACAACATGGAATAACAAGTATTCGAACTTGCGAATTCCAGGCAATTAACTCGCTGCTCTGCCAAAAAGGAAGATGTAAAAACCTCAGAGTAGTGGTGTCTGAGGAGAATTAGCAGAATTTTTGGGCATCAAAAGGGCAGCAGAATTTAATAAACAGCTCATGAATAAATGCGCGGAAAACTTGTTTTATTTATGCTAACCATTTTCAGGGAAGTATTAGTAATGACGTCACAACGCCATAAGGTCCATTTGACAGTTCTTTAGCAAGCCCATTATGGTCAGAAGAGATCCCTTGTGGTTTATTGCTCGTTTACTGGAGGTTAACAGCGTCTTAACCAGGCGGAGTAACAATCCGTGCTCAATTTCTTTCTACAAGAAGATAATCTGCACCTAGACATGATAATTTGGCTTAGTATTACAACAAATTAAGCTTCTTTTCGTTGAACTGATTTGGCTAATTTTTTCTGGTGTTATTTCTTCAGGCAGCAGAGTCAGATTTTTACGCCATCTGGCTCTGAAAGAATACAATGCTCGATAGCAAGGAGGGTTCTCAAAGCGTTTTGTGGAAAAATTGAGAGAATTGTAATAAAAACTTTTAATTGAAGGAGAAAATTTCTGGGGACGAGCTCTAGATGCAAACTTATGCTTCGTTCACACGGCACCAGACGAATTTTCGACCAGTTGAACATTCGTGCGTTTAGGATATGATCTGTTAACTGAACAGCTCAAAATTTGATCGCCAAAACCAAGGTCAATCTTTAGCCGGTACGGCCCTGTTAGTTATTTTAAATTTGCCGCCAAGGTCATTAAGCCTCACTTCCATGCAACTTCCGTTTTTTTTCTGGAATCGGAGTATTATAAAATTTCTTTGGCTTTGTGGGTTCCATTTTCGCTGAAGAAAGCTCTCCGGCAAGAGCCGAACATGTACGGCGAACAATCTAGTTTGCGGTTAACCTTCCTCGTATAAGAAAATCGCGAAAGCAACGCGATAGATACTGGCTTCTTGTTGGGCACCAAATTATTTTTTGTACCAAATCACAGACAATTATTCCAATAAGTCGTGAAACTGGTTCGTTAAGAGTAGCATCCCTGCGGCACTCTCGCCCATTCTTAAAAACTTTCGCCGTCGTTTTTCGTGACTCAACTGACCGCCCCTGGGTCTCCAAGGATGCTTGTACCAAAGTAATAACTATAATATTTTTTACAAACATTTTTCTCATATATATTAGTTAAAGTTGCGTCGTCCGTGAGTTTTCCTGATGTAGCTGTTTTTCACATGGGCTTTCATAACAAAGAAAGTCAACCTGAACGACAGAACAAATCTCCATATTAAATAAAGCGCAGGCGCTTAATACCCACTAACATGTTCGTTTGAGTCACCGAACGGACTCTTAAAAACATCGTAGGAAGGCAATCAACTGTTTGTGACTTGTTCTCAATATAATCTCGATAATTGAAAAAAGTTATTCCAGCCACAAACCAAAAAAAGCTTCTGGCGCATCCCAAAGTTATTACAGTTCTTCCTTCCCGCATTTGGTTTTGTTCTTATTCCTTCCCTTCCCACGTTAGCTAGCTTCTTTCTTGAAAGTGGTATAATTCTAATCGTCCTCGATACTTACGCTCAGTCCATTTATATTGCCTGCTGTCTGTCCCAATATGGCAACCCTGAATGAGACATCAGGAATTCTTACCAGTCCTTACTATCCAAGGCGTTACCCTTCCAACGAGAAATGCAGCTGGAAAATTATAGCAAGTAAAGGACAACGGATTGTGTTTGTCATTGAAGACCTTTATATTCGGGACTGTGGTTCATCTTGCACGTGTGATTATCTGGAAATACAAAATGGCTCTTCCTCTGATGGTATTTCAGGCAGGCGAAGATGTAGATACTATGAAGACCGTGGGATAGTATACCATTCCGCAAAAGATGTCCTGAGGTTGACATTTGTTTCTGATAGTGGTGCTTCTGGGTACTACCGGGGATTTAAGGCAACTTACATTAAAGTGAATTATAATGCACCAACCACCGGTAAGTTATTAGAAATCGGCTTTAAACGCAAAGTTAAAGGGTTATGTGCAAGCGATCAGGTGATCAACTTTCAACCAAGTTATATGAAATATTGTGGCCTTATAACAGGATTATAGTACGTAACTGTAATATTCAAATACTTTACGGAGGAAAACATTCCACAGTAAAATGCCGATCAAATGCCAACAATTTTCATTCGCATCGTGTTAAAAGTGTTTGGTTGAAAATCTCCTATTCTTTTTATAAGTATCTATTACAAAGCTTTCGATTTGGTTTTTTGTTTTGCTTTGTCTTTTTTTTTGTTTCAGACAGATTACTCTTTGATTGTGTATTATAAAGCTAAATCACAGTTTATTTTCTCTTGTTGCAGCTTGTACCTCTGGCGAATACCTTAATGGATTTAGTGGATTCTTTTCAACTCCAAATTTTCCAAATAACTATCCTCAATACAGCATGTGTACCTGGAATATCACAGTTCCCAGCGGGTACATAATTAAACTCAGCTTCCTCTTCTTTCGATTGGAGCCATATCAGTACAGTCCCTGCTATTATAATGCTCCAGGAGCCCGTGTTACAGTCACAAATTTTACTTCAGATGATGGGTATCAATCGTTCATACTGTGCGGTCAACAACTTCCAGATCCAGTGCACTCAGTGGGGAATTCCGTTCAAGTCATATTCACGTCTCTGAGCAGTCAATACTCAGGGTTTAATGCAACTTACACGGCTATCACTTTTAGTTTAGGTACGTGGTATACATTATAAAAACAAAAAACAATTACTTTTTATGAAATTAGATCGATATCTCACACTATCAGACTATGTTGGTAATTAACAGGCGACCAAAAGAATCGACTCCAAATTTATTGACCTATTACTCCTTGAAAATGTAAAAGAGCAAAAGAGGAACACGATTGGATCGGTAAAACTGAACAAGATATTGCATTCAGGTATATTTAAAGAACACGTGTATTTCAAATTTGTCGCCTTTACATCGTACGCAAGTCTGATGCTCTCAAGAATCATCAGTTGCTACGTGGAGATGACAATTTGGCCCGCCTAAGAGGTCTCTTTTAAGGCTCAGAGTCAAAAAAGAAAGATAAAATCATCGAAAATACACCACCGTAGCTCCCTCGAGAACTATACCCGATTCCAGACCAAAATGGGCAAAGTCTATAACCGTTTTTTAACAAAAACAGCGCAAAAACCATACCAATTTCTTTCTACAAGATAATCTGTATCTAGAATGATTTGGATCATCACACGCCGTTTCCCCATTTTCCCTCAGTTCTTCAATCTGTCTCACTACCTTTGCTTTACATAGTTAAGAGCCTCTCTGGGTCATTGTCATATATTTTTAGATTTTTATTGTTTGCAGGTTCTTAACCCTGAGAAGAAAATTTCATGAAAACATGTGTCTAAACTTCTATGTAATCTTGTAGTTGAGAATAAACAGCATAAACAGCTGATCGATCGCGCAAAGCCTGATGATGTACACCTACCTTTCCAACAGTTCTTTCTTATTACCATTTTGATTTATACGGCGGCATTTTAACCAAAACGTTAGTTGAGCAACGGTCAATTTTTCTATATCTCTTCTTCACTGAAGCCAGCAAGAGGAATGTTCCCTCAAGTAAGTCCGCCATGTTAGTTATTAGGTACCTTACGCTCAGATGACGCTATGACAACGAGGACGTCCTCAAAAAAGCAATAGGTTTACAAGGCAAAACAACAACTTTGCACGTGCATCACACTTTTTTCTACATTTCTTTTTTTTGAGGACGTAAACAAGGAACGACCAAAATTTATTTCTCTTTTGGAACTTGGAAAGGGATCCTAGGAATTCAGCGCCAAGAGTATTCGCTTACTTTTGATAAAGAAAATGGGTAGGAATAATCGCAATGAAGGCTGAAAGAACGTAAATTCACTTTTTAAGTGACGTTTTTGCTGCCATCGCCTCGTCGGATCGTAAAGTCCCTATTTTAAATTTAAAAATCTTACATCCATACAAGTAGTGGACTATGTTGGAAATTAACCCCCTTTGGTGCGTTCCCTTTGCGTTCGGTGTGCGTTCCCTTAATTAATAGGCATATGGGTCGAGTCTATGACGTCCCCCATTGTTATAACCAAGAGAAAAAATGCAGTCCTTCATATCAATTAAGTGCCTAGTCAGTGTCTTCCTGCATACTAATTCGGTATAGGTTTACTAATAAGCGTCACTCTACTACAATAGGAGCCATAGGCTTGCCTAGACTTGCCCGTTAAGTAACTTGAGCCCGGTTTTCGGACCGTCTATTAAAAGGAAAATAGGAGCGATCACCTAGCAACGCAAGAAACGGCTTGCTATATCTTATTTAGCGCTAAACCTCAGACATATAAACAAAACACACGCACATATACGCAAAGGGGAACTGAAAACGCTTTATTTCAAGTTTGTCTGACTATTACAGAACCGTTTTCTCCCATCTATCTCGGGGAAATGAAAGTCTTGTCATTTTCACGCACGGTTAATCAGTTAATTATTCGAGTTCACAAGCCCAAAGTTGAATACAAATTAGCTCTACAGGAAAAACCTCAAGGGAGCAACCTAGACGTATTATTGTAAAACAAATAACTTAACAAGGATCAATTAAAACACGCGACTCATAATTGCTAGCAATAAAACCAGACACGAGATACCGATTTGAAACAAAAATAGTCAAATACACAGCGATTTGAAAGAAATCTATTAAAATAGTCAAAAGAAAGCAAACCATCCTTTTGTTTTTACACTGCGCACAATGTTTTACCTATCCCTCTCCCTTTTCAATTTTATTTCCCTCCTGAATTTTTTTTTCCTTTTCCACAATTCTATTATTTTCCCTCCTCCACCATTTTTTTATTATCAGTCCCTCCTCAATGTTTTTTATTCCCCTCCTCCACCTCCACCTCCTCATTTATTCTATATATTTTTCCATCCACAAAAACATCGACCTCCTAGCGACTCTACATCAACCCCACATCGAGCCCACATCGACCCTACATCGACCACTCATCGACCCCACATCGACCCTACACTCAACTTTTTTTTTTAACACTGCTTCGTAAATAGTGAAACTATATACCACCACCGCCACATTTCTATTGTTTTCCTACCGCCACCACAGTTCTATTGTTTTCTCTCCACCACCACCACCGCCACATTTCTATTGTTTTCTCTCCACCACCACCACCGCCACATTTCTATTGTTTTCCCTCCACCACCACCACCGCCACATTTCTATTGTTTTCTCTCCACTACCACCACCGCCACATTTCTATTGTTTTCCCTCCACCACCACCGCCACATTTCTATTGTTTTCCCTCCACCACCACCACCACCACCGCCACATTTCTATTGTTTTCCCTCCACCACCACCACCACCACATTTCTATTGTTTTCTCTCCACCACCACCACCGCCACATTTCTATTGTTTTCTCTCCTCTTCCTTCTCCTCCACCCTCTCCACCTCCTCCTCATTTCTATTGTTTTCCCTCGAAAGGCCAAAGAGGCCAAAATCAGGCCTAACAGGCCAAACTTGGACGGAAAAGAATAGAAGTGAGAAGGGGGGGGGGAGGGTGGAGGGGGTGGAGGAGAAGGAGAAGGAGGGAAAACAATAGAAATGTGGCGGTGGTGGTGGAGGGGAAACAATAGAAATGTGGCAGTGGTGGTGGTGGAGAGAAAACAATAGAAATGTGGTGGTGGTGGTGGAGAGAAACAATAGAAATGTGGCGGTGGTGGTGGTGGAGGGAAAACAATAGAAGTGTGGCGGTGGTGGTGGAGGGGAAACAATAGAAATGTGGTGGCGGTGGTGGTGGTGGAGAGAAAACAATAGAAATGTGGCGGTGGTGGTGGTGGAGGGAAAACAATAGAAATGTGGCGGTGGTGGTATATAGTTTCACTATTTACGAAGCAGTGTTAAAAAGAAAAAAGAGTTGAGTGTAGGGTCGATGTGGGGTCGATGAGTGGTCGATGTAGGGTCGATGTGGGCTCGATGTGGGGTCGATGTGGGGTTGATGTAGAGTCGCTAGGAGGTCGATGTATTTGTGGATGGAAAAATATATAGAATAAATGAGGAGGTGGAGGTGGAGGTGGAGGAGGGGCATAAAAAACATTGAGGAGGGACTGATAATAAAAATTGGTGGAGGAGGGAAAATAATAAAATTGTGGAGAAGGAAAAAAGAACAAATTGACAAAGGAAATAAAATTGAAAAGGGAGAGGGGTAGGTAAAACATTGTGCGCAGTGTAAAAAAAAGGATGGTTTGCTTTCTTTTGACTATTTTAATAGATTTCTTTCAAATCGCTGTATATTTGACTCTTTTTGTTTCAAATCGGTATCTCGTGTCTGGTTTTATTGCTAGCAATTATGAGTCGCGTGTTTTAATTGATCCTTGTTAAGTTATTTGTTTTATAATAATACGTCAAGGTTACTCCCTTGAGGTTTTTCCTGTAGAGCTAATTTGTATTCAACTTTGGGCTTGTGAACTCGCATAATTAACTGATTAACCGTGCGTGAAAATGACACGACTTTCATTTCCTCGGAATAGATGGGAGAAAACGGTTCTGTAATAGTCAGACAAACTTGAAATAAAGCGTTTTTAGCTCCCCTTTGTGTATATGTGCGTGTGTTTTGTTTATATGTCTGAGGTTTAGCGCTAAATAAGATATAGCAAGCCGTTTCTCGCGTTGCTAGGTGATCGCTCTTATTTTCCTTTTAATAGACGGTCCAAAAACCGGGCTCAAGTTACTTAACGGGCTAGTCTAGGCAAGCCTATTGTTCCTATTGTAGTAGAGTGACGCTTATTAGTAAACCTATACCGAATTAGTATGCAGGAAGACACTGACTAGGCACTTAATTAATATGAAGGACCGCATTTATTCCCTAGGTTATAACAATGGGTGACGTCATAGACTCGACCCATATGCCTATTAATTAGGGGAACGCACACGGAACGCAAAGGGAACGCACCAAAGGGGGTTAATTTCCAACATAGTAGACTCCTACTCATACAACTTCCCATTTTCTTTTCTGAAATCCGAGTATTAAACAATTTCTTTGAGGCGCTTTCCTTTCAACCCAAAATTCCGAAATTTTCGGTTGGTACAACATGGAATAGACCGTTTTGATTTGGTCTGACCGAAACATTCGGGACCAGCTTTGAAGGTGGTCCTCTTTCACCGGTTTGATCATTTCGGTCGTTAGGACCGAAATGTCCCTTTCCATTTGACAAAATTGTTGTTCCCAGTACTGCTCCCCTGTATCCTGGTTACAAGAACAATAACCAAACGCGCGGTGGCTTGGGTCGGGTCTATGCAACCGGAATGTACCGATCCATTGGGTTCGTATATTTCCGAAATTTCAAATCGGAATTTTTGTTGAATGGAAAGCGCGCTTGGTTTTTTGGGCTCCATTTTCGCAGAAGAAAGCTCACTTCCAAGAGCCAAACATATACGGTGAACAGTAGAGTTTGGAGGTAAACGTCTTCGTATAAGAAGATTACGACAGCAACGCGATAGATGCTGGCCTCTTGTTGGGCACAAAATTATTGTTTTGTGCCAAATCACAGACAAGCCTTCGAATAAGTCGTGGAACTGGTTCGTTAAGAGTAGCATTCCAGAGGCTCTCTCGCCCGTTCTTGAAAACTTTTGCCGCCGTTTTTCCTAACTCAGCTGACCGACACTGGGTCTCCGAGGATGCTTCTATCAAAGTAGTAAATGAAAATAATTTTTACAAGTGCCCACGAACATATTTCTCACGGTTCAAGTTGAGTTGTTTGTGAATTTTACTAATGTAGCTGTTGTTCACATGGGGTTTCATAGCAAAGAAAGGCAACCTGAACAACAGAACAAATCTTCTTGTTAAAGTAAGCGCAGGCACCTAATACCTACTAAAATGTTCGTTTGAGTTATGGAACGGTCACTCTAGAAAACATCTATCGTAAGAAGGCAGTCAATCGTTTGTGATTTGTTCACAATATAATCTCGATCATTTTAAAAAAAGGTTATTCCAGACACAAACCAAAAAAGCTTCTGGCTCATCCCTAAATTATTAAATCCTTCTGTCCCGCATTTAATTTTGATCTAATTTCTTCTCACGTTAACTAGATTCTTACTTGAAAGTGGTATAATTCTAATCGTCCTCGATACTTACGCTCAGTCCATTTATATGGCTTGCAGTCTGTCCCAAAATGGCAACCCTAAATGAGACATCAGGAGTTCTTACCAGTCCTTATTATCCAAGGCGTTACCCTTCTAACGAGAAATGCAGCTGGAAAATTACAGCAAGTAAAGGACAACGGATTGTGTTGGTTATTGAAGACCTTAATATTCGGTCCTGTGGTTCATCTTGCACGTGTGATTACCTAGAAATACAAGATGGCTCTTCCTCTGATGGCATTTCAAGCAGACGAAGATGTAGATATAAAGACCGTGGGATAGTATACCATTCCGCAAAAGATGTCCTGAGGTTGACATTTGTTTCTGATAGTGGTACTTATGGGTACTACCGGGGATTTAAGGCAACTTACATTAAAGTGAAATATAATGCACCAACCACCGGTAAGTTATTTGAAATCGGCTTGAAACGCAAAGTTAAAAGGTTATGTGCAGGCGATCACGTGATCAACTTTCAACCAAGTTATATGAAATATTATTGCCTTATAACAGGCTTATAGTAACTGTAATATTCAAATACTTTACGGAGGAAAACATTGCACAATAAAATGCCGATCAAATGCCAACAATTTTCATTCGCATGATCTTAAAAGGCCCGAGGTTTGGTGGAAAATCTCCTCTTTTTTTTATAATTATCTGTTGCAAAGCTTTCGATTTGGTTTTTTGTGTTGCTTTGTCTTTTTTTTTGTTTCAGACAGATTACTCTTTGATTTTGTATTATAAGCTAAATCATAGTTTATTTCCTCTTCTTGAAGCTTGTACCTCTGGCGAATACCTTAATGGATTTAGTGGATTCTTTTCAACTCCAAATTTTCCAAATAACTATCCTCAGTACAGCAGATGTATCTGGAATATCACAGTTCCCAGCGGGTACATAATTAAACTCAGCTTCCTCTACTTTCGATTGGAGCCAGATCAGTACAGTTCCTGCTAATATAATGCTCCAGGAGCCCGTGTTACAGTCACAAATGTTACTTCAGATGATGGGTATCAGTCGTTCATGCTGTGCGGTCAACAACTTCCAGATCCAGTGTACTCTGTGGGGAATTCCGTTCAAGTCATATTCACGTCTCTGAGCAGTCAATACTCAGGGTTTAATACAACTTACATGGCTATCACTTATAGTTCAGGTACGTGGTATACATTATAAAAACAAAAACAATTACTTTTTATGATATGAAGTTAGATCGATCTCACACTATCAGACAATGTCGGTACTTAACAGGCGACCAAAAGAATCGAGTCCGAAATTATTGACCTATTACTGCTTGAAAATGTAAAAGAGCAAAAGAGGAACACTATTGGATCGGTAAAACTGAACAAGATATTACATTCAGGTATATTTAAAGAACACGTGTATTTAAAATTTGTCGTCTTTACATTGTCCGCAAGTCTGATGCTCTCGAGAATCATAAGTTGCTACGTGGCGGAGATGACAATTTTGTCCGCCTAAGAGGTCTCTTTCAAGGCTAAGAGTCAACAAAGAAAGATCAAATTATCGAAAATACCGTGGCTTAAAGCCTTAAAATAACCAAGATATACGGGATAACATAATCTCGTGCTGGATAAGTATTCTAGTACTATTTAAGGCATGGATTTTTCTTGGTGGTGCAGTGGAGTATGGTTAAAATGGTATGTTTAGAACGCCAACAATGTGATTTCTCAAAATTGATTTTGAATTCGCATATATATATATTTTTCTTATTCATTTGGAACCAATCGATAAATATGTTCATACACCACCGTAGCTCCCTCGAAAACTATACCCGATGCCAGACCAAAATGGGCAAAGTCTATAACCGTTTTTAGACAAAAACGGCGCAAAAACCATACCTATTTCTTTCTACAACAAGATAATCTGTATCTAGAATGATTTGAATCATCACCCGCCGTTTCCTCATTTTCCCTCAGTTCTTCAATCTGTCTCGCTACCTTTGCTTTACATAGTGAAGAACCTCTCCGGGTCATTGTCATATATTTTTAGATTTTTATTGCTTGCAGGTTCTTAACCCTGAGAAGAAAATTTGCATGAAAACATGTGTCTAAACTTCTATGTAATCTTGTAGTTGAGAATAAACAGCATAAACAGCTGATCGATCGCGCAAAACCTGATGATGTACACCTACCTTTCCAACAGTTCTTTCTTATTACCATTTTGATTTATACGGCGGCATTTTACCCAAAACGTTAGTTGAGCAACGATCAATTTTTCTATATCTCTTCTTCACTGAAGCCAGGCAAGAGGAATGTTCCCTCAAGTAAGTCCGCCATGTAAGTTATAGGTACCTTACGCTCCGATGACGCGATGACAACGAGGACGTCGTCAAAAAAGCAATAGGTTTACAAGGCAAAACAACAACTTTGCACGTGCATCACACTTTAATTTTTCTACATTTCTTTTTATTGAGGGCGTAAACAAGCAACGACCAAAATTTATTTCTCTTTTAGAACTTGGAAAGGGATCCTAGCAGTTCAACTCCAGGGGGATTCGCTTACTTTTGATAAAGAAAATGGGTAGGAATAATCGCAATGAAGGCTGAAAGAACGTAAATTCACTTTTTAAGTGACGTTTTTGTTGCCATCGCCTCGTCGGATCGTAAAGTCCCTATTTTAAATTTAAAAATTTCACATTGATACAACTTCCGTTTTTTTTTTTTTTCTGAAATCCGAGTATAAAAGAATTTCTTTGAGGCGCTTTCCATTCAACCCAAAATTTCGAAATTTTCGGTTTACACATCAAATGGAACAGACCGTTTTGATTTGGTCTGACCGAAACATTCGGGATCAGATTTGAAGGTGGTCCTCTTTAACCGGTCTGGTCATTTTGGTCGTTAGGACCGAAATGTCTCTTTCCATTTGACAAAATTGTTGTTCCCAGTACTGCTCCCCTGTATCCTGGTTACAAGAACAATAACCAAACGCGCGGTGGCTTGGGTCGGGTCTATGCAACCGGAATGTACCGATCCATTGGGTTCGTATATTTCCGAAATTTCAAATCGGAATTTTTGTTAAATGGATAGCGCCCTTGGTTTTCTGGGCTCCATTTACGGGGAAGAAAGCTCCCTTGCAAGAGCCAAACATGTACGGTGAACAGTCAAGTTTGGAGGTAAACGTCTTCGTATAAGAAGATTACGACAGCAACGCGATAGATGCTGGCCTCTTGTTGGGCACAAAATTATTGTTTTGTGTCAAATCCAGACAAGCCTTCGAATAAGTCGTGGAACTGGTTCGTTAAGAGTAGCATTCCAGAGGCTCTCTCGCCCGTTCTTGAAAACTTTTGCCGCCGTTTTTCCTGACTCAACTGACCGACACTGGGTCTCCGAGGATGCTTCTACCAAAGTAATAAAAATAATTCTTACAAGTGCCCACGAACATATTTCTCATAGTTCATGTTGAGTTATTTGTGAATTTTCCTAATGTAGCTGTTATTCACATGGGCTTTCATAGCAAAGAAAGGCAACCTGAACAACAGAACAAATCCTCGTGTTAAAGTAAGCGCAGGCGCCTAATACCTACTAAAATGTTCGTTTGAGTTATGGAACGGTCACTCTTGAAAACATCGATGGTAAGAAGGCAGTCAATCGTTTGTGATTTGTTCACAATATAATCTCGATCATTTCAAGAAGGTTATTCCAGACACAAACCAAAAAAAGCTTCTGGCGCATCCCTAAAATATTAAACCCTTCCGTCCCGCATTTGTTTTGCTCTAATTTCTTCTCACGTTAACTAGATTCTTTCTTGAAAGTGGTATAATATACACTTAATGTCACATCCCAAGGGAAACAGTTAGTTTTGTTTTCCCGAGATTCCTGATGTTTCCCGAGAAGAAGTCGAGGGAAACATCAGGACTCGAGGGAAAACAAAACTAAACTGGTTTCCCGAGGGACCTGACATTAAGTGTTTTGTTATATTTCTAGACTTTCACTTCAACAGGAACAAAAGAATAACCGGAACCAAAACAGTCGACTCGGTACTTATAACAACACAAATTTAATTGTCAAAACCACTGAATGAATGATTTACAAACAAAAGTACTTTACTCATATTATCTGCATCTTTTTCCTCCACTAGCTTCTGTTTTTCTTCTGGGAACTTCTGGGATAACTTTGACAATCGTTGCTTTTTAGCTTGAGGCTTCGTGATTGTGTTGTTGTGTTCATTCACGAAAAAGAAAACTGGCAGGACCTTGCGGTGTTTTTCCCGCCTTCTGTCACGCCACTTTCCACCACGCTTTGATCACGTGCTGCAATGTATCCCGAGCGGGGTACATTGTTTAATGTATTACAATCGGGATACATTTGATTTTAGTCAAGGCCACGTGACCAAGAATCAACCAATGACAGTCCCTGTTTAGTTGAGTAAAAGTCTAGGAATCTAACAATTCTAATTGTCCGGTCCATTTATATTGCTTGCAGTCTGTCCCAATATGGCAACCCTGAATGAGACATCAGGAGTTCTTACCAGTCCTTATTATCCAAGAGGTTACCCTTCTAACGAGAAATGCAGCTGAAAAATTACAGCAAGTAAAGGACAACGGATTGTGTTGGTTATTGAAGACCTTAATATGCGGTCCTGTGGTTCATCTTGCACGTGTAATTATCTGAAAATACAAAATGGCTCTTCCTCTGATGGCATTTCAGGCAGGCGAAGATGTAGAAATGAAGACCGTGGGATAGTATACCATTCCGCAAAAGATGTCCTGAGGCTGACGTTTGTTTCTGATAGTGGTACTCACTGGGGGTATCGTGGATTTAAGGCAACTTACATTAAAGTGAAATATAATGCACCAACCACCGGTAAGTTATTAAGAAATCGGCTTTAAACGATAAGTTCAAGGTTTAAGTGCAGGCGATAAGATGATCAACTTTCAACCAAGTTATATGAAATATCATTGCCTTATAACAGGCTTATAGTAACCGTAATATTCAAATACTTTAGGAGGAAAACATTCCACACTAAATTGCCGATCAAATGCCAACAATTTTCATTCGCATATTCGAAAATCTCTTATTTTTTTATAATTGTCTATTGCAAAAGTTTCGATTTGCTTTTTGTTTTGCTTTGTCTTTTCCTTTGTTTCAGACAGATTACTCTTTGATTTTGTATTATAAACCTTAATCATAGTTTGTTTCCTCTTCTTGAAGCTTGTACCTCTGGCGAATACCTTAATGGATTTAGTGGATTCTTTTCAACTCCAAATTTTCCAAATAACTATCCTCAGTACAGCAGATGTATCTGGAATATCACAGTTCCCAGCGGGTACATAATTAAACTCAGCTTCCTCTACTTTCGATTGGAGCCAGATCAGTACAGTTCCTGCTATAATAATGCTCCAGGAGCCCGTGTTACAGTCACAAATGTTACTTCAGATGATGGGTATCAGTCGTTCATGCTGTGCGGTCAACAACTTCCAGATCCAGTGTACTCTGTGGGGAATTCCGTTCAAGTCATATTCACGTCTCTGAGCAGTCAATACTCAGGGTTTAATGCAACTTACACGGCTATCACTTATAGTTCAGGTACGTGGTATACATTATACTTAACAGGAGACCAAAAGAATCGACTCCGAAATTATTGACCTATTACTGCTTGAAAATGTAAAAGAGCAAAAGAGGAACATTATTGGATCGGTAAAACTGAACAAGATATTACATTTAGGTATATTTAAAGAACACGTGTATTTCAAGTTTGTCGTCTTTACATTGTACGCAAGTCTGATGCTCTCGAGAATCATAAGTTGCTACGTGGCGGAGATGACAATTTTGTCCGCCTAAGAGGTCTCTTTCAAGGCTAAGAGTCAACAAAGAAAGATCAAATTATCGAAAATACCGTGGCTTAAAGCCTTAAAATAACCAAGATATACGGGATAACATAATCTCGTGCTGGATAAGTATTCTAGTACTATTTAAGGCATGGATTTTTCTTGGTGGTGCAGTGGAGTATGGTTAGAATGGCATGATTAGAACGCCAACAATGAGATTTCTCAAAATTGATTTTGAATTCGCATATATATATATTTTTCTTATTCATTTGGAACCAATCGATAAATATGTTCATACACCACCGTAGCTCCCTCGAAAACTATACCCGATTCCAGACCAAAATGGGCAAAGTCTATAACCGTTTTTAGACCAAACCGGCGTAAAATCCATACTTATTTCTTTCTACAACAAGATAATCTGTATCTAGAATGATTTGAATCATCACACGCCGTTTCCCCATTTTCCCTCAGTTCTTCAATCTGTCTCGCTAACTTTGCTTTACATATAGTGAAGAGCCTCTCTGGGTCATTGTCATATATTTTTAGATTTTTATTGCTTGCAGGTTCTTAACCCTGAGAAGAACATTTTGTATGAAAACATGTGTCTAAACTTCTATGTAATCTTGTAGTTGAGAATAAACAGCATAAACAGCTGATCGATCGCGCAAAACCTGATGATGTACGCCTACCTTTCCAACAGTTCTTTCTTATTACCATTTCGATTTATACGGCGGCATTTTAACCAAAACTTTAGTTAAACAACGGTCAATTTTTCTATATCTCTTCTTCACTGAAGCCAGCAAGAGGAATGTTCCCTCAAGTAAGTCCGCCATGTTAGTTATTAGGTACCTTATGCTCCGATGACGCGATGACAACGAGGACGTCGTCAAAAAAGCAATAGGTTTACAAGGCAAACAACAACTTTGCACGTGCATCACACTTTTTTCTACATTTCTTTTTATTGTGGACGTAAACAAGGAACGACCAAAATTTATTTCTCTTTTGGAACTTGGAAAGGGATCCTAGCAGTTCAACTCCAGGGGGATTCGCTTACTTTTGATAAAGAAAATGGGTAGGAATAATCGCAATAAAGGCTAAAAGAACGTAAATTCACTTTTTAAGTGACGTTTTTGCTGCCATCGCCTCGTCGGATCGTAAAGTCCCTATTTTAAACTTAAAAATCTCACATCCATACAACGAGTATTGAGAATTTCTTTCAGGCGCTTTCCATTCAACTCAAAATTCCGAAATTTTCGGTTGGTACATCAAATGGAAAGTACCATTTTGGTTTGGTCTGAGCGGAACATTCGGGACCAGCTTTGAAGGAACTCCGCGGCAAAACGCACTGCGTATGAGCACAAAATTTAACATCTGGTCAGCTTTTTATTCCCGATGTAGTATATAAACCAATTTCGTAAGCATAACTTTGCCGTCGCGCCAAGTTTAAAAGCAAAAAGCTGGCGAAAAAACTCACTTCATTCGATAGCTTACATATTTTTCTAGTGTCAAACTTTTGTACCACATGGTTATCTGGTTGCACCAACGGTGAAAAAGTCAGCACTCGTTAACATCCGTCGAAAGTCGCTCTTATCTTCGGTCGGATTTCGTAAACGTATGACGTCACGCTCGCCTCCAAGTTGAATATGCTGATTCATCTGCACTTCAATCGTCTATATCCAAGGTTTTTTCCCGCTTTTTCGATCATTCCTCGATTGATTCCAATCAATTCAAACAAGACGATGCCACTGCCCCCGTTTAAAGGATGTTTTGATGTTTCAAGCCTCTTCTTACTCCGCCGGGAAAAGGACCTTTCAGTGGATGCTACTGAATAACAACCTTTGAATGGCCCTAGATCACCAGGCTGTGTATCTAGGTGACAATTATACATCATCACTTTCCTTATTGCATACATGTGCATATACAGTGTAAAAATCGCGTACTTGTATTTCACACTTGAGGAGAAGGATCAATATTGTTATTTATTATCCCACTATTATGTCATTTTACCATATAAGGTCAAGATAATGCGCAAAATGTGAGGCGGTAATAATAATATTATTTAATAATATTTCTGTCTGATTTGGTTGTTAAAATGACTGGTCACTAGGGTTTCGCCTGGCACCGGGCACAGCCCAGCACCAGGCCAGTCCAGTGTCCAAAAAGGTAGGGGGCTTGCCTTCTTGGTCGGTTTAGCTGGGTAGCCCAGGGACTGCCCTAACCGTGGGTGGGTGGATCAGGCCAGGGGGCCAAAATTAGTGGAGTAGGGAGGGGGCTATTTTTGACACAACCCCTTCAGTAAGCAGCTGTGTACACTAGAGGCTTTGACTGGCAAGTACCCTGTTCTTAATTTGCCCTAGCCACTGAGCTGAAGCAGGCCTCTGCTGAGAATGATAATGTTAATAGCCTTAGTCTCTATTTTTATATTTTGCACGCATTGTCCCGCCTTGAATAGCCTTGCTAGCTTCGGGCAATACTCCTGTAAGTTTATTTGTTTATTAATAAAGTTTTGTTGTTGTTTTTGTTGTTGTTGTTGTTGTTAACTGCAGAGCTCAGTGGGAGGCACAGACAGTCACCCATTGCCCTGGGTGGGGAGGATGAAAGTCTTGGAACCAAGGACACACTTAGCATAGGACCTGTAGACACTCACGGAAGCCATGTTTAAATAAATTCTGTCAGATTTATTTATTTATTTATTTAGGCTTACTTATTTCATGCTTTTTAATTAAGGTTGCAAATGAAAATGGGCTTAAACTGTGCGTTTTGGTTCGAAGTCATTGATACTATGAAGTCTTCATCTACATGATATCTGCAAGTTATTTGTTGGGAAAGGTTGCCTATCAGGTCAATGGATTTGTTCAAGATTTTTTAAATACGTTTCTTTAACAGTACATCAATGAATGAATGGTGGAATCAATATTTTTAATTTAACTTAAGTAACCCCTCAGAGTTTTGAATTGGCTTCCAATTGTTTCGTCAAAAATGTGTCCTGTAAAAACTGAAAGGGGAGGGTCCAAAGAATTTGGAAATAGTATCTTCCCATCTGCATTAGCCCTTCCCTCTCTGTAAATAATCCCCACTCTCTGTTTTCTTTGAGGTCTTGTTTGAACATTAGTTTATAAGTGTACTTTAAAGCCTCTTCTGCTGTAATTGTTCCTTCAACTTCTTTTACAGTAAAGGCATGTCATTCTTGAAAAAAAGAAAATGCTCTGTCATTTGATCAAGTAGAGCAGATGCTATTTAATTTCATGAAGCAAAAACAAACATGGAAAAGTAATTATACAAAAGTAAGACTGTTTTTCCTTGTTTGATCATCAATGAACTTCCCTTCAGTTTTCTTGTGCATTATTGGCTGTGTGATTTGACTGGTGGGTTGATTTCTGGTGCACTCTCAATCCTCCTTTCTTCCTCTATATGTTAATTTGTTTTCTTATTTAGACCCTGACCCTGAGATAAGGGAGGACCAGGCGGTCTCCAAAAAGATATTTTTCGGTCCCTCGGGCCTGAGTTTAGTCTAAAAATAAGGAGGGCCCGAGCCCCCCGGACACCTCCCCTAGATCCGCCACTGCCATAGAGAGAGGAGTATTTGCTATAGCTATGATCTATCATGTGGGCAACTATTCTGCAAAGAATTTTAGGTCTGATTTGACCGATCTATATGGATGTTTGTTACCAAGAAAAGATGTCTTTACTTACAATAGTTTGGGTTAATGCAGATTTTTAAGATGGAAATTAATTGCTGTGAACCCAGATTCGTGTCTGTTAGTAAGAAGTGCATGTAAGCTTATAGGAGGTGTCGGTTAACGGAAGTTCTGTACAGTACCTGATGGAAATAGGGATTTTTTCCCCTGCTCAAGTTCTGTGCAAACTAAATGTCATACATGTTAATGCTACCATTTACAACAGTAGTTTAAGAACATGAGTGATGTTCAGAATACTGAAAGTTTAAAAATATTTCTTTGTCTAACAATGTAAATTATAATAATTATAATCATTACTATCATTACATTATTATTTTATCAATTACAGTGAAACCTGTATTAAGCAGGCACCTTCGGGACCTTCCCAAGTGTCTGCTTAATAGAGGTTTTAAAAATTGCACAATGTTTGTTAACGATCAACATTTAACGGTTACTCTGTGCTGTGTGAAAAAGTTGCTTGTTGTTAAAGAAGCTATCGTGAGTTCAATTTCATTACCTTTCATTACCAACTTTAATTTGTCTGTAAATGCAAAAACATTAACTGACTTTAGTACGTATTTCAAGGACGTAATCCAATACTACTATCGTCAATTCAGTCCAGTGTCTGCTTACTAGAGGTTTCTAACAATAGAAATTAGCCAAATACAAATTATTTTAGAGGTGTCCGCTGAATAGGGGTTTGTTATAAAGGGAAATATCAGACGTCCGTTTCGGGACCCGGCTTAGTGTCCGCTAAACTGGGGGTCCGCTTAATAGAGGTTTCACTGTAAAATGTTATAGTCATTGCTATTACAAATTGTACTATGCAAAATTTGCTTACCATGCAGACAAACTGAGCCACAGTCATAGCTGTTTGCTTGAAAGGGAATTGCCTTTATATAAATAGCACCCTTCCCTACCACCACCGCAGCCATGTTTCTCAACCCAAAATTGGTCAAGTGCAAATGTTAAGATTTTATTGAAAACCAGTTGTAGCATCCAGGGTGCACGTTTTCTATCCTCCGACGTCTCAAGAAGCACCATGAAGCTGGATTGTTTTAGCCTTTGTTTGAACAACTGCCTACTGATGCATACCCGGCCAACTGTCCATTGCGGATTCTATGGACACTGTTAAGATCTCAAAGAGGTTTGCTTGTGCCAACGAACTAAGGAAATGACATTTTGGGAAACTGGAGTAGAGCTATGGTCAACGGCCCACTTTGTATATAACACTAGCGGATCTAGGGGAGGAGCCTGGGAGGCCCGAGTCCCCCTCCTATTTTTAGACCAAACGGAGGCCACGCCCGAAGGGCCGAAAAAAAATTTTTGGAGACCGGGTCACCCCCCCTTGTCTCAGGGTCTGGATGACCGGGTCCCCCCCCTTATCTGAAGGTCTGGATCCGCCACTTTATAATAATATGGCTACTACTCACCTGTGCCTCTTAAGCCTTTGCTTGCCTTGTAGTCCTTGTAGAAGGAAATTACGAGTATTGCGAGTCTCAAAATCTTCGATTAGCTTTGTGCTTCTTCAGCGGATGAAACAGAATATAAATCATCAGACAACTTAGTGCAAGAATGGCTTTCTGTTGTTTAATACTGGTATACTTAGCTTGCTTTTGCTGTCTTGAGTTTCTTTTTCTACTCGTTTTTTTTTGTGTGTGTGAATGTTTTGTGTAGCTGTGTGTCGTGTGCAGTACCTGACCTTTAATATAATCATTTATTAATAAACTAAGTGAGGCTGCCCTATCTTTTTAGCCCTCAACGGTTATTATGGGCAGCCTGTACTCTCTCTATCATGTAAATCATGTAGGGTACAGTTGAGTACAAATAAAGTTGTTGTTGTTGGGGCTTGTTGTGGTTGCTGCAAGCATTCATTATTATTCGACAGAGACAGACATTACATACATGGATGATTTTCTATTTTTTATATTCCCGCCAATATTTGAAAAAGTTGTTAAATGGGGCAGCGGTTCATTTGAGTTTTATTTGCTTGTTCTTGTAATTTCTTCATGAATGCCATTCGATCCGGGGACATTCAAGGGATGTTAGTCAATAACATCCGCTGAAAGGACCTTATTGATGCGCTAAGAGGCTTGATCGAGGCAAAACATTAAAGCATCCTTTCCAAAAAGATGCAGTGGCATCTTCTTGGTTGAATCAATCGAGAGATGATCGAAAAAGCAAGACAAGACCTCGAAACAAGTATAAAATCATCAGACAAATCAGAGTGGACGATCGAAGCGAAGCTTACATGAGTCACAGGGGGAACCTCGAGGCGAACGTGACGTCATACGTTTACGAAATCCGACAGAAGATAAGAGGGCCTTTCGACGGATGTTAACGAGTGCTGACCCGTTCAAAATGATGTTTGAAGTTTGTACGTCGCTAGCGCTCGACATGACGAATTTGTTTTTACCGCGTTTCTTGCATTTTGCATGCTACTTGTTTGACATAAGTTAATTTCGCAGAGAAGGCGATAACTAAGAAAAGAATAGCAATACTTATGAAAAAAAAACCCCAAAAAAGACGTCATTATTATCATTAACACTAGAAACAGGAAATAAAAGTTTAGTCCGTTCAATCAGAGAAAACAAGAACTAAAAAAAAAAAAGATGGGCGGGCTTTAATAACAACCTCGACTTTGATGACTGCCGTCACGAATACCCGGCGCTTTCGGTCTATTGAATGATCTTGGCCGGGAAACTAAACATGCTAAAAACGTACTTTCAATCAAAAAAATGCTTATTTTATTTCTTATTAATTCTTTTACTTGGTTGTTCTTTGGTTGAAGACTTCAATAATTTCAGACTGTACGGCTCTGCGAACACGAAACTTCCAGCTGCTAAATAAATGGCATGAAAATTTCGACCTCTAAAAGCCATCAAACCAGCTTTGGCTCTCTGATTTTGAGAATGAAAAATTTAATTAAATAAATAGAGTTGTCAACTTGCTGCCAACCTCAACAGTATAATTAAGCTTAAGGTGTTTCATGGCAATCTACTCAGAAGAGCTTCATTTCAAAAAAAAAAAAAAAAACGAACTCACTGGTAAATAAAACTACAAAGCCATTGTGTGTTGTCGTATTTCAGATGAAGTCAAAAAAGCTCGAAGCGGTGTTTAAGACACTAAGACTGAGAAATTGAGAAACCGAAAATTAGAACAACAATACATAAGTTTGCAATGATAACTTTTTATGTCCTAGTTTCAGCCAGGTTAAGTGAAAAATGGCAGTCAAAAACTTTGTTTTCGTGAAAGAAAATCAGTTTACCTGACGCTCAAATTAGCCAAATTACACAAGTTATTATCAGGAGCACCCAACGAGAATATAGTTCAAAACCACTTAAACATAGCATTATTAAACGTATTCCAGTATTTAAACAGTACATATAGGCATATTTTTATACCCTAAAAATTTTTCATCTGTTCTGATTTCCTAGCTGAAAGTCTAGTGATTCGAAAATCATAGGGATCAAAACCTACCTTTTCAAAAATTTCAGCCAGAAAAAAGGCTCCCGAAATTCTAGGTGACCTTTTTAGGCTAAAAATCCGTTCAAAAGGGGCAATTATTCCATTTTTTAGATGTTCGAGAATCCTAGGAGAGGCAGGCAAGCAAGAAATCTTACAACAAATGTTCCGAAAATTCTAGATCTCGAATCGTCTTCCGAACAGATATTTTCGAAAATTGACGTTGGGTGCCCCCGTTATTATCACCTTACCTTTTTTGAACCTCATCAACTAAGTGTTTCAATGATCGGTGCCTTGTTTATCCATAAAAGCAACTTCAATAACTACAAAATAGTCAAAAACACGAGCAGCATAAAGCAGAACAACTGCACCACAAGCTGTACACAGAATGAGGCCGAGCGCGCGCGGAGGACTTTGATTGGAAAGTGTGACTGAAAAAGTGACCGGAAATGCTCAACCTGGCGCATGCGTAGACGTTTTGCCGCGGTGTTCTTTGAAGGTGGTCTTCTTTCACCGGTCTGGTCATTTCGGTCGGTTGGATCGAAATGTTCCTTTCCATTTGACAAAATTGTTGTCCCCAGTACTGCTCCCTTGTATGCTGGTTACAAGAACAATAACCAAATGCGCGGTGGCTTGGGTCGGGTCTGTGCAACCAGAATGTACCGATCCATTGGGCTCGTGAATTTCCGAAATTTCAAATTGGAATTTTTGTTGAATGGAAAGCGCCCTTGGATTTGTGGGCTCCATTTTCGCTGAAGAAAGCTCCCTTGCAAGAGCCAAACTAGCCTGTTCCAAGCGTTCAGATAGTGGAGAGCGGTGCGAAGTAAAGATAGCGATGAAAAGTAGAGGAGGACTGGGGAGAGAGGTGCGGGAACGCTTGTAAGAATTTTTAACAAAAGTGCGTTCCGGTATACCAGATCCTGGTATACCCTCTGATTGGTTGATTTTGACAGTTTTTGTCAACAGTGGAGCGTCTTCGATCACAGCGAGAAATGCGATATGGCGATGATGACAGACTCTACGTCCCGTCCAGAATTCGAACTCGCAACAAACACAGAGCTGAGTGACTTTCCAAACGTGGAGGCTAAACGCGAAGAGCAAAGGAACTGTTTAAAACACGTAGTCGGCAGGATAGATGTCTTCGCAATTTCACCGACTGGCTTTGGAAAAAGACTTATTTTCCAGCTTTTTCCTCGAATAAAGCGTGCGTTGGAATGAAGGCAGGATAGAATGCCATTTACGATTGTTGTGGTAACTCCGTTGATTGCCATCATGAAAGACCAAGTGGAACATTTGAACAAAATCGGAGTAGCGGCGGCAATGATGGGAGAAGATGTGGATGAAGCCGTTAAAAGTGGAAGCTGTGAAATTGTATGATCCTTAAAAATTCACTCAAAGGCGTATTGCAGTCACAAATCGTGGTTGTCTAAGGAATGGACAAAAGGACTTCAAAGGAAAGCTTGGAAAGCAAGTTGCAGCTATCGCTATTGACGAGGTCCACTCAATCATCGAGTAGTAAATTTTCCCTTCGTTTGTTGGGCATTTTCATTGCTCGAGTTAACGATCTGTATTGAAGCGGCTTCCTATCGAAATGAGTGATATTTGTTCACTTAATTCATAATTTTTTTTGTCACGTACACGCTGAAATCATGTTTTAAAGCCGTAAATAAATTACTTATCCCGCTCTCTATTGTCTGAAAGTCTTACATTAGGTTTTTAGTAAGATTATGTACACATAATATTAATTTTGATGTGAGAAATTTTGATTTATTCCTAAGAAAAATAATAAATGTATGGGGCTGACCTACAGCTGACGCGGTCTGAGTGGGCGGATAAGTCTATTTAAAACAAATCTAACAGGCGTTCCCTCTCTCACCTCCCCCACTCCCTCGCTTTTATTTTTTCGCGCTCCTTTTTTCTTCGCACCGCTCCCCACTATCTGAACGCCTGGAACAGGCTAGAGCCAAACATGTACGGTGAACAGTCGAGTTTGGAGGTAAACTTCTTCGTATAAGAAGATTACGAAAACAACGCGATAGATGCTGGCCTTTTGTTGGGCACAAAATTACTTTTTTGTGTCAGATCCCAGACAAGCCTTCGAATAAGTCGTGGAACTGGTTCGTTAAGAGTAGCATTCCAGCGGCTCTCTCGCCTGTTCTTGAAAACTTTCGAGGATGCTTCTACCAAATAAAAATAATCTTTACAAGTGCCCACGAACATATTTCACATAGTTCATGTTGACTTGTTTGTGAATTTTCCTAATGTAGCTGTTGTTCACATGGGCTTTCATAGCAAAGAAATACAACCTGAACAACAGAACAAATCTTCGTGTTAAAGTAAGCGCAGGCGCCTAATACCCACTAAAATGTTCGTTTGAGTTATGGAACGGACTCTTAAAAACATCGATCGTAAGAAGGCAGTCAATTGTTTGTGAATTGTTCACAATATAATCTCGATAATTAAAGAAAAGTTATTCCAGACAAATGCACACAGGAATTAAAAAGCTTCTGGCGCATCCCTAAATTATTAAATCCTGCCGTTCCGCATTTGGTTTTGATCTAATTCCTTCTCACTTTAAGTAGATCCGTTCTTGAAAGTGGTATAATTCTAATTGTCCTCGATACTTACGGTCGGTCCATTTATATTGCTTGCAGTCTGTCCCAATATGGCAACCCTGAATGAGACATCAGGAGTTCTTACCAGTCCTTACTATCCAAGGCGTTACCCTCCTAACGAGAATTGCAGCTGGAAAATTACAGCAAGTAAAGGAGAACGCATTGTGTTGGTCATTGAAGACCTTAATATTCGGTCCTGTGGTTTATCTTGCACGTGTGATTACCTGGAAATACAAAATGGCTCTTCCTCTGATGGCATTTCAGGCAGGCGAAGATGTAAATACAATAAAGACCATGGGATAGTATACCATTCAGCAAAAGATGTTCTAACGGTGACGTTTGTTTCTGATAGTGATACTTACCGGGGGTACCGTGGATTTAGGGCAATTTACATGAAGGCGAAATATAATGCAACAACCACCGGTAGGTTATTAGAAATCGGCTTTAAACGTAAAGTTAAAGGTTTTTGTGCAGGCGATTAGGTGATCAATTTTCAAGCAAGTTATATAAAATATTATTGCCTTAATTATAACAGGCTTGTAGCAACTGTCAACGACAACATTCAGCATTCAAATACGGAGTAAAACACCCCAAACTAAAATGCCGATGGAATGTCAACAATTTTCATTCGCATGATGTTAAAAGTGTTTGGTGGAAAATCTCCTATTTTTTTATGCTTATCTATTGCAACGCTTTCGATTGAGTTTTTTGTTGTTGTTGGTTTTCGTTCACAGACAGATCACCCTTTGATTTTGTATTATAAAGCTACAATGGAGGACAAAAGAACTTGGGACTGTGTGAAAAAGCCCTTCCAAGCAATTGTTACGTAGAACCCTGCTCCTAAGGACAATTTTTTTGTTCGGCTTTGGGTTCATCCCGTCGTTTCCCCACTCCCCCTAGCAATGTTGTGGCCAAAAAAGCACTCATTCTCACCCATTTTGCTCCAAATTCAACTTTGTTTGGGGTGGGAGGGGAGGGGTCGCTAGTTTTAGTAATATCACTGGAAAGGTCCCAACACTTTTGACCTCCATTGTAGTTTATTTCCTCTTGTTGCAGCTTGTACATCTGGCGAATATCTTAATGGATTTAGTGGATTCTTTTCAACTCCAAATTTTCCGAGTGACTATCCTCAATACAGCATATGTATCTGGAATATCACAGTTCCCAGCGGGTACATCATTAAACTCAGCTTCGTCGACTTTCAATTAGAGCCGCATCAGTACATCCCTTGCTATTATAATGCTCAAAAAGCCCGTGTTACAGTCACAAATGTTGCTTCAGATGGCCAGTATCAACCGTTCATGCTGTGCGGTCAGGAACTTCCTTATCCAGTGTACTCAGTGGGGAATTCAATGCAAGTTATATTCACGTCTCTGCGCAGTCAATACTCAGGGTTTAATGCAACTTACATGGCTATCACTTATAGTTCAGGTACGTGGTATATATTATTTATAAGACATCCATGACTGAGTTAAGATTCGAAAAAAACATCATCAACAACAACTCGCCTCATAAATGGTAATCCAAGAATGTCTTGGATTCGGGATTCCATGCCATGGATTCTGGATTGTAAGTACTGGATTCTGGATGTCAATGGAATTAAGGCCCCGTTCAGACCCCGAACTTTCCATGAGCCGAACCTAATACATTGAAGCAAGTACATCAAAAGTTTGGCGTCTGAATTAATTAGTAACACCTGTTTCAATTTGGAACGGCTCAGCCGTTGTTTTCGCCTGGCCCGGGCGGGAATTTTGCCTTGGAACAGCTTTAATTCAGACGCCGAAATTTTCATGTACCGAACCTAATGTATAAATTATTATAGCCTATTTGGCGTCTGAATCAATTCAGCCGGTCTAAATAATTTGGGTCGGCCTTAATTCGAATTAGGTTCGGCTCATGAGAAGTTTGGCAACTCAACCGGACCTTAGATTCCGGATTCCAATCATAAGTAGGATTCTGGACTCTTCGAGTAGAATCTCAGATTCCAAATCCCAGGATTCCGCATTCCGCAAGCAAATTGTTTAAATATCCGATTCCGGTATCCGGATGACCTTACATGGAGGGAAACACAGCCATAAACAAACAAACAAAAAGAATTACTTTTTATAGAACTAGATCGATCTCTCACTATCAGGCAATTTGGGTACTTAACAGGCGATCAAAAAATTGACTCAGAAAATACCGTCGGTGGCATCTAAGCGTGGACAGCAGACAAAAAAGCAATTTCTAATAGGGTGCCAGACATGGCGTATTTTGCCGCCAGACATTTGGGGCCGATTATTTAAACGGAGTCTAAGTTAACCCGTGTTTAAGGTCAAGCTGCAATTTAGACGTTGTCTCGATAAACAACGGTTAAACCATGTTTGAAATGCATTATCAAAACGTGACTAAGCCATGTTTTTTTCCATTCAAAGGCTAAACAATGTCTCAAAAGGAAATGCATTGTCTGTGGGGGTTATTTGTATGCACATTTAATTCCTTGCTGGAAGTTGTGATGCAATATGGTCTCTAAATCCGGTCGAAAAACCAATTTTAGCAAAGAAGAAAAACTTTTAATGGCGGCATTGGGAAGAGTATTTCCAGAAGCAAAAAATAAAGTATACGACAATAAAAGGTTTTAAAAATTCAACTCTCAAAATCAAACACGGTATCAAACGGGAAATGAATCAGATCCAAGGATGCCGGAGGCGGCTGAAACTCCAATTCAAGAAAGAACACGATTTGCAAAGTCGTGAAGCAAGAAAAACTAGTGGAAGAAAAGCTCTTAGCTAGTGATCTTGAAGTTATTAGCAGGAAAGAAGCAAATGTCACGAAAAAGGACAGAAAAGAAGGATAGTCAGGAGTAACGCAGTAATTTTCGAACGCCCCCCCAAAACGAAAACTCTCTCTTAATATATGTTAGGTTCTCAGGGAACGACAAGGAATGTTCTTTTTTTGTTTCGCGATAGCCCATGAAACCTTATGAATGCAACAAATACACTGCACCAAATAAATCGCCGATAACCTGCTAGAAAGTTCACACCTGTTGTATAAAATCTCAAAGCAATATGAAATTATGGCAGCAACGGTGCAAGCGGCACACCAGTCTTCTTGTTGAAAGATCTTCATTCAAAAATTTTGAGAGGTCAATTACCGAGTCCTTTTTAAGGCGAAAAAGCACTCGAAAATCTTCGTCATCATATTTCTCCAAAGGGTAAAATCTGTCCCTATGGTGTGGAATTTGTTGAACATGCATTTTACCCTGGGGTAGTCTCTTTTCCCCTTAACTCTCTGTTGTGCACAGTATTCCGCCCGATTTGAGGCAATTTCATTCATTTTGGATGGCGATGAAAAAACCGTTAAACAACGTTTAAACCTACCTGTGAGCAGGTTTAACTTTCTGTTGTTCCTTAATCGATGTTTAGACACGGTCTAAAGAAGGTTACGGAAGAACAGCGTTTAAACAATCAGTTTTTATTATTTAAACATGGGTTAGACGATGACTTTCATAAACGCTGTCTAACCTTGGTTTAAATAAATGACCGGCCCTTGAAGTTTGACAGCCGTTACGTGTAAAGCAAACTGTCGCGCCAAAGGTAAGTTGTTTTTACGTTTTTGATTAGCGCGTTCCGCTAATATTTCATTTTTCTTAAATTTCAGGCATATTTCTCGCTCAGAAACGGCACACTTGCTTCCAGAAATTATTCTTAACGTGCAGAAATTCTTGCAAAGAATATTAATTATATTTTGTTGAGCGAAAAAACATCAAGTCGACAGCAGCCGCCTACTTCAAACTTCGAGTGTTTGGCGGCAAAACATATCATATTTGCACCCATTTAGAGCATGTTTTTTCCTCACGTGTACACGCGCTGTTAGATGCAAATGAATTAATTAGTGCTTGAAAATGTAGAAGAGCAAAACAGCTGAAAGAGGAATAACGAAATGCCAAAGGGAACACGATGGATAAAACTGAACAAGATATTGCATTAGAACGTCAAGTTTGTCCTCTTATTTGTACGAATTCTGATGCTCCAGAATAATCGGTCGTGGAGATTACAATTTTGTCAGCCAAAGGGGTCTCTTCCGCCAATTTGAAGCTAAGTTTAAAGCTCAGAGTTAACAAAGACAGATAAAATTACCGAAAATACCGCGGGTTCACACCTTAAAATTACCAAGAAATACGGGATAACATAAACTCGTGCTGGAAGGAAAAGTATTGTAGCACTATTCGTAATCGATGGCAGGAAGCAAGATGTTTTGTCAGTAAGAAGTATTTTGTAATTAAGCCCCCTTATGAATCAAGCATAGAACCTTGATCTATCTTAGTATTTCATTAAAGCAGATACACTAAGCCGTTTTCAGATGGATTCTGGGATATTGAGACAACAGTAAATGAGTGCTCTTAAAAATATTGAAGGAAGAGGGGGGAAGGAGAAGATCTGCTTTAGCAAGAAATTAAGGTGTTAATAAGAAAAAAACATGTTTGGAATACTTTTTTTTAATATACTCCAAGAGATGTGTGTAATATTCTTTTACAGTCTGTCCAAATAAGACAACCTTGAATGAGATTTCAGGAGTCATCACCAGTCCTTTCTACCCCAGATATCATTCTATTAACCAAAGCCGCAGCTGGGAAATCAGGGCAAGAAAAGGAAAACGAATTTTATTTACTATTGAAGACATGGATTTTTAATGGTGGTGGTGTAGTGGAGTATGGTCTTGCTCGTGTAATTATTTGGAAATTCAAGGTGGATCTATTTCAGGCTATGATGGTCCCAAATGGCGTGTATGTGGTCTTTTAACAGCCAACGCAACGTATGATTGGTTTAAAGAGAGAATTAAAGTACTATTTGTCTTCGACGGTGGTCAGATACGATGGGGCCGTGAATTTAAAATATCATATACTCAAGTAAACTTCAGTGTATCCGGTAAGTAAAAATTGCTTGTTTCCTGTTGTGGAAGTGAAAATGAGGAAATCTTGGGATATACCCTTCACTTAGGATTCAGTTACCGACAAGTTTTGTATTTTGTTTTTGCTTTTGTTGATCGTTTGTTTGCTTTTAACATTTGGGCAATTAGCTTGTCATCCGGGTGGGGCAAACACCTTACTTTCTCTGTGGTATGTTTTGGTTGGCGAGGGACTGGCCAAAAAGTATAGGAGGGGTGGGAGGGGAGGGGGGCATGAGGTTTGAAGCCTTGTGTAAGGGGTGGGTTGTGCAATTTTCAGCTACCCCCTGTAAAACACAACCAGCTGGAATTATTGCATCCTCGGAGACCCAGGGGCAGTCAGTCGGGTCGGGAGAAAAGGCGCGACGAAAGTTTTCACGTACGGGCGAAAGAGCCCCTGGGTATCGACTTTCACCGAACTATTCCCAAAAATTCAAGCGGATGCCAGCTCCTGATTGGGCACAAAAAATGCTTTGTATTATTGTGCCCAATCGATCGGCGAACAGTTTCTCCTGAGTTCCTTTCGTGAGTTCGTACACGACGGCTATTGTTTCAATCACGGCTTGTCTGGCTCATGCACCAAAGAAATGCCGGCAGTCAGGAAACTTTCAGTTTGATATGAAATCCCCATCTGATTTCAAAATACTGTCTGCCCGAAAACTGAAGACGCTTTCCCAGAACTACAAGCTTGAGTTTACAACAGGTATTCAAGCTTGCATCGGTCACGTCTTGCGTAAATATTAGGGAATTTTGAAAAGATACCACGACGGCTGACAATCACGAAAACGTCGCATGGAAAAGGGAATTCAAATTTTTTCAGTTTCTATCATGATTACAGGCTCGTAACCAGGGGGGGTGCACGGGGTGCGTTCGCACCCCCACGGGCCCCAAAGGTCCACATTTTGATACTCAATATCCAAGTTAGGGAGTGCGTTCGGTTAAACTGAAGTTTCAAACTTAAAACTGATATCTAAACAAAATCAAAGAATGAAAAAAGCAGTAGTGTATTCACGGGGAAAATAAAACCAGCTGCACTCTAGTAGCCCGAGCCATTCAGAACATTTCAATGAGCGCACAGATGTCCGAGCTTACGTATTAATGTGTACGTTTTGCACGGGAGTTTACGACGAGCAAGACAATGACAAGGGAACGATCTCACGATTTTTGTCAGACACGTCCGCTAACGCGTCGGGTAGTATTCTCTATTTGTAGGAGCACATGAACGCCCGAAGATGCAAAATCAGTTTTTTGTGTAATACGTTATGGGTACGAGAGAACAGGAAAATAGAAAGAGAAAGGCTGTAGCTAAATCTTGCCAGTCTCTCCATACATGGGTTAGTAAAGTACCCGTCAAGAGCCATTAGACGCCGACAATGTCCACCAGTCTTGATTCGTTATCATGCTCTGAGATTTAGTCGCTACACCCACGGAGGCTGGAGCTCGGGACTATTCTGAGGGATTAGTTCCGCAATATTTTGAAGTATCATTTTACATCGTAAAATTACTCCTTTATAACTTAATCCAAACTGTTGTATTCAAAAATGTAATATTCAGATTCTACCGTGTACTTTGCCATTAAAATTTCTCATGTATTGCTACTTTCCTAAATAAACGGATCAGAAAATAAAAAATACATTTCAGTAGTTGGGTCCACTTTGGCCTCGTTAGCACCCACATAAAAAAATCCTGGTTACGGGCCTGATGATTATTCCAACTCGCTTACTTTGTCAAATGCAAGCGAACTCTTCTGGGGCTGAATTTCTATCAACATATCCAAGCCCATGAAGATAATATATTTTGGCATTGCTTGTTTACGTCCTTCACAAAACATGAAATTAGGCATTTCCACGGGTAGTTGTGCAGTTGACGGCAAAGAAATGTACAAAAAAGTGTGATGCACGTGCAAAGTTGTTGTTTTGCCTTGTCAAGCTATTGCTTATTTGACTCTGCCTCGTACCCAGACGTCTCTGTATTGATAAAACTGTGCGCGCAAAGGAAGGCGGGAAGGAGACAACGGGCGAGACGTCTGGCAGATCTTGTTTTCAAGATGGCGGCAAGAGTAATGGCGGACGAATATGCAATTTTTAAAATAAGTTCAGCCCTGTTCATTTTGCGAATTTTGAGCAAATCATTGCCTTTCCACGTCGTGTGTATGAAGAGAAAGCTGTTTCCACCCCACACATTTTACTCCCGCATCATAATGTTTACTACCGAACTTTAAATCGCAAAACTACTCGCCGCGGACGCAACAGTACTGCCTTTAATTCAGTAATGAAACCGTCGCACGCCAAGGTAACAGCCGGTCAGGAAAGTTAGTAAGTTAGTAATCGTTTCTGTTAAGGTCCCCAGTGATGAAACGATCTCTTCAGTCGAAGTAAAAAATGGCGAGCTGAGAATTGTCGCAACAGCCAAATGAAGCCTAAATATTTTGTAAAGCTTTAAAATCCTGTTTGCTGCACGCTGTAACTTGAGTACTCGAAAAGGCAAGTCTAGTCTCAAGACCTCTAAGTTATGTTATTAAATAGATAATAAAATATTTTTCAAATCTGTTAAATTTGTGTCTCAGGATTTCGCATTGTGTGTTATTTGCTCGACAATGTAAGCTTATGTACAGGAAAAACAGCTACAAAACTAGCTCTTGGTTTTTTTTTTACTTGTATTTTTTTATTGTTCGATTACCTCACTGGGTACTAGACTTGTCACTGAATGCACAGCCCGGTGTAAATAAATTCTACTTACTTTTTATTTATATACCTCATTTTATCATGAAGCTGTGTCGAATGTGCAGCAAATACTTTGTTTTTGTGATATTACACGGTAGACCAATTTGGTTTTGCCATGTTCTTTTATAACACATCATTTGTGTCTTAATAAATAAATTACTGGTAACTTTGGTTTTTAGTTGATAGACAATTTTGTTACCCTGATTGAAGAGGGCGATGTAGTTTATGAGATACCATCGTAACTACCATTTAGCCAGACAGGAGATGTTGCCCTAGACACTTTTTTAAAAAAATAATTGTGTTTGAATATTTCAAATTTCATGGCAAACAAGATGCTGTGAATGCCATTTTAGAGAATAACGATTGCATTGTCCTAATGCCAACAGGTGGTAGGAAAGACTGAGTATTAGGAAGTTCTTATCAATGGACACAGAATTACCAAATGCAAAAGCGTCAAGCTAAGTATCGATGGTTAGATGGTTCTGCAGAACTACTAACCCCCAACCCCCTTCCTAGACATTTTAACTACAAAATTATAATCAAGATACAAGCATCGAATGGAAAGAACAGTAAAAACAGGCCCCTGGACAAACTGGAAGAATATGCAGTAAAAAACACTACACTGCACTATTAGTAGGCTGATGTCAGGTCTATTAACAGTGTCAAGCAATGAAAAAATGCCAGCTGCTTTAAGTATGGACCAGCCATGCAAAACCCTCACCCCCGGGGTGGGGAGGTACTTTAGGAGTTTCTGGGTGGGGATGTGCCGCTGGGACCCTGAAAGCCTTAACCTATACCAGAGCTAGTCCCGCTGAATTTGGCTACCCTATACTAAAGTAAACTCCCCTAATCCGCCCTATCCTAGAGTAGCTGTTTTCCAGAAACTACTGAGGCCACTAGCACAGTCTAGCCAAAACAAAACCTTATAGCACAATCCCGAGTCTAGATAAAATGTTCAACCAACTGATCAGTTTTATAAAAAATGATACCAAGAGCCATAATGATACCCTATTCAAGATTCAAACGCTCTGATTTATATACTCTATCCTAGAGTAAACTGCTGGAAGCCATACCCTTCACAGCGGCACATACCTATATAGCCCATATATGGCAGTACCCCCTCCCCCCGCACCACTTCACTCCTTTCCATTGCTTCCACCTCGCCCAGAGAAATAAATAAAATTGCTCCTATTCCTTAAATTAGTGTCACTGGACATTAAATTGATGTACGTTTTATCACCTTCTGCCGAGATTATTGAACTGAGATGTGGTCAGGTCATTTCAGCAAAAGAGAAAACCTGCACCCCTAATCCAACTTAAACTCGATCTAGCTGTCCTGCTCAAAGTAATAAAATACTTTGTTCCTATAATTCCTTGATTTGGGACAATGGAAATTGGGTTGAGGTGTGTTTTTTGAACTAATACTGTGATAAAAGAATGTGTACAGTTGCCCCTTCCCCTCTGAAAAAATTGCTGTACATGGGCTCAATGACAACACGCCCGTTCAATAATCTCAGTAACTGACTTCCGTTAAAAAAAAGGTTAAGCCCGATCCCCTTCTTTTACATTTGTATGTCCCAATAAAGTTACATTAGACTAAAGACCTGGAGTTTGAATGAGATGTAGTAGTGTGGTCATTGAATCATTGTGTTTTAACTGAACTATATACTTTATTCAACCTTCATTCAAACATTTTTAGTCTTGCAATAGGGTGCCATTATGCCAGACATCCAGCTAAATAAAATTAGTAGTGTAACAATTAATCAAATTCTCGATTAATCATGATTATGACCGTCCAATTCAATTCAGGATTCTTTGCCTCCACGTTTCGATTTTAGTTCGATTTTTGCACACCTTTTCCAGGGTGCCCTCAGTGAGTTATTATGTTCTAAAATAAGAATCCAGAACTCTTTAATGTGACGAGCAAAGACGATAGCAGTTCGTGCGCCATTTTGTGTTGCCTGGTAAAAATGCTGTCCTTCAGCCTCCCCTTGAGAATTTCCAAATAAGGCAATTAACCATGTGCGACACACTCTTTGTCAGGTTCTTAAACATGGCGACGAATCCCCATGGGGGATTTCAAGTGTCGGGGATGATGGAAGGATTTTTTGGGGTATGAAATTTTCGATTCCGGGATTTTTTGGGGTACAAAAATTTGGCAAGTTTTTTTTGGGTAGCGTGATTTGAGTAGGGATTTTTTTGGGTGGGTATTAAAAAGAATCGGTAGTGCCCTGGCTACGTAGTTCTGCGAATAAAGTACAAACAAATGTGTTTTGCTGTTGTTTAATAGTTAACGATGGTGTCGCTTTACATCGCACGTCTGCATTGTCCTGTGGTACCCGGCCGTCTACAAGACGTCGACCGCTTCAATTCAGTCAATTGGCTTTACCGTCACTGGAATCCTCTTTTGCTTTAGTGAACTTTTGATTTCTTTTGCTTGTGACTTGTGAGTTTCAAATGTGAGGATCACTGGAACATTTGTTCCTCCCCCAATCCGCCAGCGACCTTATTTTTGGTCCAGGGATTTTTTTGGGTTTTGTTGGAAGCCCTAAGGATTTTTTTGGGTCTTGACTTTTGGCTCCATTCGATCATCCCCGTCACTGAAACTCCCGAGTACCCCCCCTGGAGACGAACCAAGCAACTGTGAATCCTCCTGTCTCTGTTATTATTCTTATATTGAGGGTTTTGGGTTGCATGCTGTTTACATTACGCGTTATGTTATAAGAATTAAGAAACGTTTACGTAATTGAATCGAAATAATCGAAATCGAAAGGCAATAATCGAATCGAATCGCAAAGAATATGAATCGTTACACCCGTAAATAAAATGAAATAAAGTTAAAACTAATGATAGCAATAACAAAATCTCCTACAAAAGATAAATCGATAAAAATATTATAGCGTTAATTATTGTACAATATTAAAAAATGCTTAAAAAAATAAAGCTACAAAAGACTGCCTTTATAGCTGGAGATTTTCGTTTCCCTCATCAAGATTAATCCGGACTCTGCAATAAACGACCAGTTACATACTAAATTACAAGACTTACCCGATACCCGTCAAGTCATCAAATGTTTTGTTAGAGGTCTTCGATTCGCAAGAATCCAGAGAATCCTCTGCAGCCTGTCGATTTTTTCTACCTCAGGTTTTGGAAATTTTGAGACATCCACCTGTCTACTCAAAGTTTACAATGTTTACAACAATACGCTACTAAAATTGATAGCTTCCAAGACTTAAAAAGACCAAAAATTGGGCCATGCCAACAAAACGACTTTTTTGACAAGAAAACGACACAAGATCTGGCAGGCGCTTCGCCTGCCGTCTGTACCCTGCCCATGGTCCCTTGCGGTTCATCATCAGTCACTTGTTTCGCGCTCGCCCTTGCCATGCGAAAAACGAAGCGCCTGAGGAGGAGGCTGTATTTGACTTTCTAGTCGCCGCCGCATCTTTATCTTCTTATTAAATGATAGCATCCCAAACGGTTTTTTTTTTTTGACTCATCGGTATACGTAGTTCCTTCGTTTCTGGTTAGGAAAGTAGAAAATAAAAGTTTCCCTTGGTGAACCAACCGGGCAAGTGTGGCAAGACAATTGCCGTCGTGTACGAACTCACAAAAAGAACTCAGGAGAAACTGTTCGCCGATTGGGCACAATAATGCAAAGCATTTTTTGTGCCCAATCACGAGCCGGCATCCGCTTGAATTTTTGGAAATAGCTCGGTGAAAGTCGGTACCCAGGGGCTCTTTCACCCGTACTTGAAAACTTTCGTCGCGCCCTTTCTCCCGACCCGACTGACTGCCCCTGGGTCTCCGAGGATGGAATTATTGCTAAAAATACTCTCAAATCTGTTGAGTCCATTTTAATATGCAATTTTAATAAAATGTTCTTCTACATTTTACTGCTGTTTAAAATTCTGATACCTTAGTGTGGTTACTAATGTTGTTACATATATTATTGAAATGAAGCAAACAAAGAAACAAAATAGGTATCAATATTAAACAAGCAGAAATATTAAGGCAATCCTAACAAACGTATTCAAAATATCAGAAACTTTTACATGGCAGTATTAAATGTATCTAACAAGATTGTTTTGTTCTTTTGTTTGGTCGTTTGTTTTTTTTTTCTTTCATGTTATAAATCGCCGCTAACGTTAATATTGTTCAATAAACTCAACCTGTTCAACCGTCATCATCTCTTGCTCTTCAATATCTTCATCACTGCTCTCCTTATCACCTGTCCCTTCACAACTGCCCTCTCCATCGCCGCTGTCGTTGTCAGTGCTCTCTTCATCTGTGCTTCTTCTACTGTCGTCCTCACTTTTGTTGAGATCCTTGGCTATTGCCTTTTTCACAACTGCAATCAGGTTCTGAAGAAACTCACTTTTGACGTTCTTAGGAAGGTTTTTGTTCTTGAGGATGGCTTTAACTCACTTAACTTGGCGAAGCTTGAAAATCTGTACCTTGTTCACTGCTTTCGTATGAAGGAGAAATGCTGGAAAGAATCTTGTCGATATTAACCGACATCTTTTCACTTTCCTCGTCCTTGACTTTGTTCTTCCTTCTTTTCCCCGCCTGCTGTTTGTTTTCAGGTTTCCTCTGGTCGTAAAGTTATAAAATTGCTTGTGCTTTTTGACCAGATCTTCTATCTTTTGCTTGATTTCTCGGACCTTTTCTTCATTCTAGCGAACGGTTCCAAAACACGTTTTACGGAACTGGTACGCACATTCATTACCCGTCTTGAGTTTATAAGTGGTCTTGGAAAATAGTATAACGCGTCTGCATTTGAAATCACCTTGCGAACTTTACTTGCACTTAGGTCTATTTCTTTTCACTGTTTTGAGATCATTTTGCAACATGGTAAGATCTGTTGGTTTCAATTTCAAGTATAACTGATGTTAAGAAATTTGCCGGCTGATGCAGGATTTTTTTCGTTTTCTCTATATATACCCCTCGCAAAACTGGCATCCATTAATCTAAATGTCCAGATTATGCGTGGCGTGAAATTGAACGTTAAGAAATACTATCTACACAACAACTGCCCATGAGTCAATAATTTGAATGCTTAGTAAGGCCAAAATGCTTAAATAACAATGATAATAGTAAAAAACATAACTTTTTATCGTTTTTCCCCGATGAAAGCGTTTCCTTTGCGGTCCGCAACTATTTGTAAAGCTGCGATCTAAGCAATCCAAACAATCTTGTGATAGTTTTTGTCTTGTTTGTTCAACAAATTAAAGCCTCGGACTCTCAATAAAAGGGACATCTGTATGTACTCGAACGCTTTAGATCTATCTTCTGGTGAATAATTACATAAAATCTTACAAAATTAAACATATTCGGGAAAGTGTTTCTGGCCGATTAGCCGATAAAACGCGAAGGACGCGAGTGAAAGGTAACTTGCAGTTTCTCGATTAAGCGGAGGACTTAGAGCTATTTTCCTTCTGATTTACTGATCCTTGCCTATTAGGATTTTTTAATACCCAAGCTCTAAGCGTAACATCTTGAAGCAATAACTTTTGATGTTTTAGAATTGACTTCTGTTTGACAAAAAATGTTCGGTCAGATCGATCATACGTAGAAATAGCAACATGCGCATAATTCTTCGGTTTTCAAAGAACTGACAAAGTAAATACAAATTATTTTTCATCTGTTGAAAAACGACGCATCTCTTCCACAAGAAATAACTAGAACCTCCCAGACTTACAGGAGACAAAACCAGTCCACGTGTCCTGCGTGTTGCGCATTTCTTTCGCGTTGCGCTCGACTACCTTGGATGCGCAGAAAATGTGCGCAGTAACAATAGTGAGCACCGTCCTTAAGCGTACTCGCCAAACTCAGTTGCTAATGTTGTTAAACTCCTTGTGAAGCGAGGCAAAAGGTTAGAGATTTATGATTTTGTCATTCACAGAACAGGCTTTACTGGATTATTAAGAGGAAACCAAAAATAAATTTATTAATATTGAGGGGTGGTTTTTGTAATTTCCAACCTTGCAATTGCTTTAGGTTGGGTCAGTCATTTTTGTGCGGAAGGGAGGGGGTGGGCCATGTGTTTTTTTTTATCAACCACATTCCAAATGCTCTTCTCTCCAATATGGTATGGCATGCCTATTACTTAGGATACATCACTGCGTCACTTGTAATCCTCTCTTAGGATGTTCCAACTACACATACCTCAACGAGTCCAGCAGAGCAATGACATATAACAGAAGTATTTCTTACCTATGCGATGCAAATCTTAACGGATGGTACAGATTCACTGGAGAGGCTGGAACGCAAATGGCTGATTCTTGTGTCAACATGTATCGTTGCGGGACCGAGTCACCTGGATGGCTCAACGGAACTCATCCCGACTTAACTGATGGGGCTGTTAAACGCCAAGTGTGTTTTAGCTCTTTTGACAACTGTTGCCATCATTCACATGAAATAACTGTACAACATTGTGGAGCATTTTACGTTTACAAACTTGAAGGACAATCCCATTGCAATCTGCGTTACTGTGGAAACGGATCGCCATATGCACAAGGTATTAACAAAAATAAAACAACATTAAACAATCGTTTTATTTCATTGTTTGACAGGCGTATTTTCATGCATTTTCCAATAAATTTTCAAAAATTCATGCCTTCTTTTCAATGAAATTGCATTTTCTAGCAAAATAAGAATTAAACACTAAGCAGTTTGTAAGAAAATAATATAGAAGCAACTATGGCTCATAAAGTAGTAATTGACGCTGAACAAATAGACAAGAATTTGACAGATTGTACTTCACGGAGTTTTCCTTTCTTTCATAGAATGCTACAATTACAAAGTTCTTAACGAGACCAGCAGATCGAAAACATATCATGGATCTTATCCTTATCAATCTGATCGTATGCTGTCGACCGACTGATACAGATTTAGTGGAGCAGCTGGAAATCAAATGGCAGAGTCTTGTGTTGATAGGTATCGTTGTGACACATATTACCCCGGTTGGCTCAATGGAAGTCACCCTACATTAAACGAGGCGGCTGTTCAAAGAAGAGTGTGTTTCGGTTTTCACGGCCACTGCTGTATCAATTCGACTTACATCAGAGTCCGTAACTGTGGAGGCTTCAACGTTTACCAGCTAAAGCCCTTAACTGTATCGTACTCACGTTACTGTGGCAACGGATATGTATCATCGACACCAACGACGCCAGGTACACTTTTTCCTTCTTTTTTTTTTTTTTTTTTTTACATCCTGAAAAGAACGCATTAGGTATTTACCGGTGAAACAAATAAAGTACACACTGTTTACCGTCATATGGTGAAAATGAACGCCATTTTTTCTAGCGTATGGCCACCCTTACTCCCCACAAATAAACCCTCTAATGAGAGAATTAATCAAACAGCCCTTAACGACAACTGTATGGTTAAAATATTGGTTTTCCGTCCTGAAGTTTCTAAGTGAGCCTAAAATGTTCAATTTACACCCCTAAAAGAGGCTTCAACGGAGGGAAACAGCTTCCCGCACAGGACTAAGAAATCAGCCCCAGACCACCTGATTCTGAAATTGTCTGCCTATCTGGAGCTTACTACGAGTTTTTCTTAGTTTTTCCTATTTTGCACTTTACAATTGTGCCAAACATAGAAAATACGCTCTTGGCTGAAGCGCTGACGAAAACTGCTAAAAACATAATATAGAGAGGATATTACATGGCCGCGCGGAGATATGAAATTTCTCTTCGAGTGTTGAAAAATCTTTCACGAGTGAGCGCAGCGAACGAGTGAAATATTTTTTTCAACACGAGAAGAGAAATTTTGTATCTCCAAGCGACCATGTAATGTTCTATTTATTATACAAAAACCAATGAAATACCAAACCATTTTACTTAATTAGTTTTTGGTCTGAAAGGTGTGGTTTATTATGAAGCCTTAGCAGCGGTGATATTTTCACATGTGAAGATAACTTATTATTTTCACATGTGAAGATATCAAGGTTTTGCGCGAAAGCTCACTTGATATTTCATTGGTGTTTAATGCGTTCGAGGTACGAGAACGCAACCCCTAATTTGTGTTTGTAGCTCGGCGGCCGTTGTGTCACAACGTAAATCTACCGAGTTGTGTAGCTTGGCAGCCGTTGTGCCACAAAGTAAATCTACCGAGATGTGAAGCTCGGCGGCGCCATAGTTTGATCATGACTTGTGATATTTTCCGCACCGGACAAAGGAACACTTTAACTCTATGTTATTTATTAGGAAAAACTTATAAACCAGCCCAGAGTAGCGCCACTCTCGAGTTACTGAAATCAACACGCACGCTCGACCAAATTACTGGAAAAGTTATTTTTACGTGAGCCGCACACACATTCCATTGAAGGCCCTGACAGGGGTAGTGCGAAGTTTGAATTCAGATGTGAAAGCTTTTAAAACAGTAAATTTCATTTAATTCATTTTGTCAACAAGTTGATGATTGGATGCTCTTAAAAAAAAAAAAAAACAGAGAAAATTATCCGAAGAAATGTTTTTGAGGAAAGAAAAAGAATCCCGGGTTAAGCACAAATCAGCCTTTGAGCAACTGCGCCCTGTAATCGCGCCAGTAAAACAAAATGTTCTATTTACACGCCCGACGCCGGCCAATGTCTCCTCCGATTACAAGCACTTGACACTGAACCATACGATATCTTTTCAAAACCTTCTTATAATGATACACAGTTTAAATAGAGGTTTCGCACTACGCAACCCTTACGTTCAAAATATGCCATAATCATATTTATCTATATCGCGACCACCCTTCCCCCTCAACTGCTACCTGTACGCCTAACGAACATATCGAACACAATCTCCTAAGCTCCGATTACTCCTAGTATAAGAAATAGAGAATATTACATGGCCGCGCGGGGATACGAATTTTATCTTCGAGTGCTAAAAGTATGTAAGGTAGATACTTTCAGCACTCGACGATAAAATTCGTATCCCCAAGCGGCCATGTTAATGTTTTGTTTATTTTACAGATACTGATGAATTTCCTACATAAAACAAAACTTTTTTTTTTATTCATTTTCGAAACAGCAAAATAGTGCAATTAAAGTGGTCACCTATCGCAAAACGCCTATCGCAAAAAAGTTATGAAACTCGG
Organism: Porites lobata; assembly: GCA_942486035.1. Taxonomy (NCBI): domain Eukaryota; kingdom Metazoa; phylum Cnidaria; class Anthozoa; order Scleractinia; family Poritidae; genus Porites; species Porites lobata. The sequence continues at coordinate 342,604 of CALNXK010000137.1, read as the reverse complement.
ATATCAAGTTATAAAGGAGAAATAAAGACAATAATACTAGTATATTCCTGTTCCAAAAAGTCAAAATTCTGATGAAGAAGTGAAACATTTTGGCTTATAATGTTAGTAACCACGGCGACACTAATGTCCTCACACGTGAAAGATAACAATAGTATCCTTACTGCGCTCGATGAAGATATGATTTCTTTGTAAAAGGAAAAATCCCGGTATTTCATCAGTATCTATATAAAAAAAAGTAATGTCTTCATCCCACATAAAACTAAAATATAGTTTGTCCCGCGCAGGCAACAATTCAGTGATTGTTTCAAGCTTGCTGAGGACATGCCATCACTATTGGTTGGGCAATAAATGTTGTTTAATGGATTCGTATAGAAATACATGTTAATCCCACGTTTCTGGAGAGACACTAATTTCTTTGTTTTTGTTTGTATATTAATTATTGGTTCATCAGAGTTACCACACACATCCACCACAAAAGTACCACCTGCAAGTAAGTATCCTATGAAGATTAAAGTAGAACAGTGGTAAATTTCTGATTCTACTTCAATTTAGAGTCCGCTTAAAAACAAAAAATTTGGTTTCTCCCAGCAGGGGCACCGAGCACCACAGACGCAGAAACAACACCCAAAAGTAAGTTTCTTCAGGAGGCTCAGATCACATTATGAGCTTAGAGGAGTTTAAAAACAATGGAAAATTATAAAACCGCCAGCCCCAAAAAGCTACCCCGGCTCCAGAGGTCCGTTTTCGAAATACCAACGATGAAATAAACAGTGCTCACCGTTTGATAAAGCTCCTGAGACGCGAAATATCGGGAATTAGATAAGAAAGAAATAACCTCTGGAGTCCCGGGTACCAAAAAGCTGTCGTTGTCGCGGTCGCTAAATGAAGAGAGCTGGTCGTTTACAAGAGGCTCTAATTACAGGGCTTTGCCTGGGAACGTTTCAGTGCTTTTGATACATAAAAATTATAGGTGTTTGGTCACTTACGACAGGTGGTCGCACATTGAGGTTTGGACAGTGTTCTTTTTTTTTTGTCAGTTTATGATATCAGTCAGATAACAGTTAACGTCGAAATAGGCTTCTCTGACGTTATATTTTCGGGGCTTCTAGTTGGCCGTGTTTGTCCACTTTTAGTTTAACTCATTATGTGCCGGGCACCTGAAGTAATGTGATTTCCGTTTTGAATAAACCGTAAAGATGGAGATCACGGGTTATTCATGTCCATACTGTTAACTGCGATTTCATGTCACTTCGATAATCCATCTTGGACAAACATGATTTCTCAGTTCAAGCGGATTGAACTCATATTGTTACGATCTTTGTAAAAGTATCGATTTCAGTCTCTAAAACACAGGGCTAGAATTTCAAACTTCAGAAGCTTGGAATAAAGCCTTATCAGATAGCTGGTTTTTGAGACTTTGCAATCAGAAGGTAGAAAAAGTATTGAAAACTATGCATTTACGATTACTTTGAGGAAATCTGTATTGAATGATTGAAATAAAGGCCTTGAATACAAATTTAACACTTCTCAAATCAGTTCCGGAGTAGTGATTTTGAACTGCAGTGTAAAGGTTTGATTTCTCCTCCAATATTTTTTTCCATTTTGTAAGCTAATTCTCCAATTGTAAAATTGTAGATATAAGCTTGAATATTATATTAAGTGAAATCTTGTTTACTGAGTCTATTTACAAGTGGTAGAGACTTAGAATTCAAGATCATTTGGTGGATTATCTTGCATTTAAGCTTTTTTATGCGCAAAAAGCTTAGATTCAAGTCTCCTCACAAAAACGGCTTAGATTGGAGTTTTCAAATTAAGGAAACTCAAATCTCACATAGTTGAGTAGCATTCATTATTTCAATGCTTTTTATGTTTTCATCTAATCATATACTTGTATTGGTACATTGTGAATGAAAATTATCTCTGTTACTTTTTAAGGGTTGTTTCAAAAGGCTTTAAAGTCAACTGGTTGCTCCATATTAGAACTTTATTAAAAAGTAGATTAATTGGTTAAAGAATTTCCTCAATTAGTGTGAAAAAAATGCGTGAATAGACTATAATCGGAGTTGTTATCGGCAAAATTAAGTTTTAGGATCTAATGGCTTGTTTGCTCTAACAGTCTAATGAGAACGAGCTTCAATTTAGAGATTAGATTGCCAGATTGAAAATTAGGACTTTGGGTTTAAAGAGATATTTCGCTTTATAGAAGACAATTGAAATATATTTAATTTGTAGTCATCTATTTCGTATCACTAATCTATTTCCTTTTTCATTGTTTGTAGGGGTGATGTAGAGTGAACCTGAGCATCGGAGCATTGTTGTTATAGATATTAATAAAGAGATAATTGACAGACGTGGCAGCATGCGACAAAAAAGCTGTTCATAATCAGGATTCAAAATCCTCTTCTGATCCACATCCTTCGTGTATTGCTTAGTCCAGTATTGAGGCGCAAAAAGAGATAAGATTGAGAACGAAAATGATTAAAGGGAGACTGCGAATATTTACAAATTCTTACCCTTTCCTTGTTAGCTTAAAATAGGGCGTATTGTTTTATAAAACACACGTGTCTCTCCTTCTAAGGTAGCCTGTTCTAGGCTCTCAGATTGTGGGGATGACGAACACATGTAAGTGAAAAGCGCGCGAAAAGGAGTTTTGATGGTGGTGTGCTACTCGAGCGAGAGATTTCTCAGCTATCTACTATAAAGAGTGGATTGAAACTGGTGCCATGCATAACAAGGGGTGGTTTGCAACCAGTACGGATACCGTTTCGCTAAAAGTATCTCGATTCTGCATGAGTCACTAAAAATGCAGAAGGGTGAACGCTGGGCCATGTCAGCCTGAGAAAACAGCCGACATTTCGCGACGCCACCACTAGTTTCCCCGCGCGAAATGACGTCTGAGAAACGACTGCAGAAATGCTTCACTACCCAGATCTGGGTAGTAATTCTGACTGGTCGAAGCGTGAAGCACTACCCAGATCTGTCATCAGTATGGGATTGCTGCAATCGTTTGTCAGACGTCATTTCGCGGGAAACCCGATGGTGAGGTCCCGAAATGACGGCTGTTTGTTCAGACTAAGGCGGTGCATGTTATTTACTTTTTGAGTTTAAAAATATTTCATTTACAGTTCTTTGCCTGACTAAGAAATTATTTCTCTTTTTATGTTTTTTTTTTTTTTGTCATCGACAGGGAAAAGTTAAAAATTGCAGTTTGCAGAATTGACAGTGCGATGCAGCAGAGTGGTTCACTAAATCAGCCGCCACCACGCTTTGTAGTTGATACGCTTAAGCTCAATGTTAGGTAAGACAAGGAAAACCACTTGTGAACTGTTCAATTTTGAGAAGCAAAGGAAATCAATGCTTTCCTAGGCAAATGATGCCTTTGTACAGCAGTGAAAAAGAGGAACAAGGGCAAGCCAGCTTTATTTGGGACCCTAGTATATTATAAATCACTGAATGGGTGTTGGGTACCAAGGCTCTGTGACTACACTTGTACGTTCCAGTTTGTTAGGGCATACATTAATATTTACACCTATCCACTAGAGAAGGATCGCGTTTATACGTTTACGACCTCATCGACCCTATGATGGTTAAGGGTGAACGGGGATACAAAGGAAAACCTTTGAGCGCTTGTTTAATTCAAGTGATATTTCACAGCATAAGTCAACCATACGTTTTCCTTTCCAGGCACTAATGGAAGTGGCATCACAGGATTGAACTCAGCACTGTCAGCCGTCTATGAATTACAAAGTGTCAATACACCATTATTACAATGTATCCTATTATAGATACACTGTAAAAAATATTTTCAAATAAAAATGCTAAGTTTAGTTGAACATAATACTTTTTTGCCAATTACGATAAGAAGCCTCGTAAATTTTCATTTAGGACTCAGCATCTCGTTGCAGTTTCAAAGGACGACGAGTTAAATTTTAAATTTTTACTTGGAATTTACTCTCAGCATGTGTGTGACCACATACGAATCGTTTAACTGATTTTTTTACACTGCCGTTCGTGTGTTAAAAGTAATAAATTGTGAATAAATAAATAATAGAATGCAATTAGAATTCGTTGCGAATTTCCCTTATGGAAAGTTTTAAGTTCTTCTAATTTTGTCAAAATTAACACGGACATTGATCTAAACTCGAGTTCTTTTTCTGGTATTAGCATTGGCATCAAAGTATTTTCTACGAAAGTGTAAGAACGGAAACGTTTCAAAGTTTCTTTCAGTTAACTTCACTATGAATGAAAAAGGTTAGGGGACGACAACGGGGGGAGGAACACGTTGGCAATTTTTCGTATTTCCCGGGGGTGGGGTACTCCCTATTATGACCTATAAGGAGAAGCTCCGCCCGAAAGAAGTACCTCCTTCTTTATAAAATGACGTATAAAAAGGTAAGAACCTCGGGACTGAGCCTCCCTGTATACAACTTTGTTCAGTCCATCCCCCCAATCCCCCAGGGGATAACTCCTTGAGCCCGGTTAAAACCTTTCAACTATGATAGGTATTCTCTATCAGTCTCTTTAGCCTTTGCGGCACGGATCATTATTTGCCGTTTGTTAAATAGTAACACTTTACTCGAAACAGTACCAAGCTAGGACCAGCCAGATGGCCTGAATAAGTTTTACAAAAAAAATACGCCTCCACACTTATTCGTATCGTATTCGAACTCGAATCGTTTGAAACACAAAAACACTGAATAGGTAGCATCCTTTACAGAGCATCCGCTGTATGATGTCTGAAATCACAGCATGGGCGTAGCCAGCTTTTCGAGTATTTGTAGGCCTGGCTGACTTTCATTTCCACATATTCTGAAAATTGCACGCAAGACTAAAACGCACTAACCTCAGCAACACTTTGACCTCTTAAAGCTCATAAGCTCACCTCAACAACGCATAATTTATTACAAGCGGCAAAGTAATCAAACAAAACATTTGTAGGCTTGAGCCTACAGGTCTATGGGCTGGCTGCGCCCCTGCACAGTATTCGAAAACCTAGTTTTCGTTCAGCCACACCAAACCGATAAGGAAGCGTTTTCAAGAAATTCCACTATGGTAATCGTTTTCTAAAACGTACAGTTTTGTCGCCCGAAAACTCCGTTTCGTGCGGGTTCCCAGTTTCAAAAATAACCCGATACGCGTAGACGGTGCCTAAGGCCCCGTCCACACGTGTCTGTTTTTGCTTGAAAAAGGTTTTTTTTTTTTTTTCTCCACACGTAATTAGAAGAGTTCATTAGTTCGTTGATCAAACCGTTTATAGGTAACTGGTAATATTTGGAATCAGAGTCTTGACTTTATAGTAAATTTTATTCCTAATTATAGAGCATGTAGGACATTGACATCGTCTTCTATTAGATTGGGTCCACAAAAAGGGCAATGCCTATTATCCTTCGTAGTTTGATTGTATCTACCTATTTCTATCATTAGTTTGTGACTGCTTATTCGTAGTTTTACTAAAGCCCTTCCCCCAGCTGTTCTAAGTAACTAGAGGGGATATGATTGCTTTTAAAAGATCTATAAAATGCAAGTTTAGGGTGTTTTGCCAATATGAGATATATTCCTGTTTCATTGAACTTACGTAGCTTTTTACCATAGTTATATCTAATAAATCAGGGTTAAGGTCAGGAAGCTTAAAGTATTCTGACATATTCATTGAATGAGAGTGGAAACTATTTTTGCGATTACAGTGTAAGTCAAATGAGATCAAAAAAGCTTGTTTAACGAAAGATTCCTCATCTTTAGACTGTATATACAAAATGTATTTGAGAATTGTTTGATCGATAGTGATCATCATCATCATCATCATCATCATCATCATCATCGTCATCGTCGTCATCATCAGCATCACCATTATCATCACCATCATCATTATCATCAGCATTACACTCTCGATTGAAATACGACAAAACGTCTAAAGCAAATACTTGTGGCTTCGAGGAAATTAACATACCTCTTCACGAAAGTATATTGGTTTTTTTCTTGAAACAGGATCTACGATGACTCGAAGGATACATTTTTCCACACAAGACATCATGGAGATGTCTGTAAATAGCGGAACATCGATAGTACCAAGTTTGAAAGAGCACTTGGAGCCAAAAGATAACATCAGTGGTGTTTGCACTGACCAGTCTGTCTATGATAATGACGTTAGTGTTTCGGAAGAGGAATTTTACTAAAAGATCTCAGCATGGTTATCATAGGTCAATGGCTGAAGCCTGACTACGCTCTTCCTTGACGATTTTGTTAGCATTTTTAGTCTCAACCATGAAAATCTGATAGTGACATTAGAGTTAAGTTAAAGCAACTAACTACCACAAAAATTCTTTACGCTAGTCACGTTGCTTCTACTTCAACTTCAACTTCAACTTCAACTTTATTTCATAAGACTATTGGTTACAATAGACTGGCCCGCAAAATAGCAATTGCTAATCTAGGCGGACCAGTTAAAAGAAAAATAAATTGAAAGGAAAAGAAAGGAAAGGAAAAGGAAGGAAAACTACAATTTTAAGTTACAATAAATAATATTCTAACATTTGAAGAGCGCCGTGGCTTTTATAGCCAGTCACATTTTATAACTGTAATCCAAGAACTCTGATCGACCACTGACTATAGTTCGAATAGAAAAGTTATTTTTAATTTGTTTCCAGCTTAGTCAGCATTGCTTATAAACGTGTTTTTGTATAAGAAAATATACCCACCCTTCCCCCCTATCCGGGCACCTCCGGAAATCGAGCGGACGAGGAAACTGTCTAGAGACCAGAGAAGCGTGAAATATCATGGGAAAGAGAGGAATAGTGGGCGCGCCCACGAGATACTGTGTAGGATTCTTCACTCTGATCGGGTTAGACTAGTTCTCTATAAGATTGATCAGGTATATTAACAAAAAATTGAAGTGTCAGTGACTTTCGTCAAGATTTTTACGTAAATTAGTGCATTTCTAGATCTTCATTTTTCCTTTGTGCGAATAGGAAAGCAGATATCTAGCGCAAAGATGGATTTTGCTGGGCAATTACATACCTTGATTTGCTTTATACGATAATTAAGATGCAAAAAGAACTCGAAATTCTTCACGTTTTAGTGAAATATTAAGGTTTTCTGCAATCTTTCGGTTATGCACAATAATAAATCAATAAATTAATAAGTTGATTTGCAGAGAGTTGAGGTTTAACAATAACAAATTAAGGTTGATATATTTCATTGTAGATCAACAACTGCCTATAATATTTGACCATATGTACCTAATTTAAAATGCAAGCAGAACATGCAAATAAAGTATTATAATAATGGCGAATCAAACTCTTTGTCTTGTTTCTGTTGGTTTGTTTTCTCAATAAAACCGTTATTACTTCCATTTGCTCACTGCGGTGAGAAATGTGAAGTGGGTTCAAATCCCAGTGTCCCGATGCTATATTTGGGTTGAGTTTGTTGATGGTTCTCTATCTTACTCCTAGAAATTTTTCTTGGAACTCAAGGACACATTTCAACGAGCTACTAAGAATTAAGTCCTAAGTGTTTCGAGGGTAATTAAGTTAATTTTTTTTTGAGAAATCTTTACACAAAAACACGATAATATAACTCGGTTGCTACTTCTAATATTTATCCACCGGATTCTGAGTGATCAATCCTGTGGAAAGTGTTCTTGACTTTTTCAGTGCCACAATGAGAGATATGTTCAAATAAAGCTCATGGCTATGGAATATACAAAAATTATAATATTTTGCGAGAGTCGCTGGCAAAATTACAATAATATTAGGACACTTAACATAATTTTACAAGGCCATGAACAAAAACAAAACCATTGAGGACAATATCTTGCTATCTTGACTGAACAAGCTTAGTCCATAAAGGATTAATTATATGACCAAAAATAAACGTTTTCTTGCAGGACCCTGCTTGGGCAGCCAATCAAAACAAAGGATTTGCTTCATCTTGTCAGCTTGCAGATTCAGTCATATAACAAAAATAGATACGCATGTGCTATAACTTTTTTGTCAAGGCATTAAGGAATATACCAGTTTATTAAATGGCTCAGTATTCTTTAAATTCTCTATGAAAATGTTACTTACATTTCTTGTGCCTGGCGTCCCCCCTCTCAGTTTTCCTCCAAAATTGTGGGTAGTCTGGTTATAGTCTCAATGTATGCTAGCGCCAACCTTTATTAAGATATAAACAGTGAAGAAGTAGCTATATTTAATAAGATGCTACCAGATGCTTTGAGAAATTTTTTTTTATGAAAACAAAGAATTGCATGAATATAAGACCAGGGGAATAAGGAAAATATGCATGAATTTTAATTCATCTTGTCAGCTTGCAGATTCAGTCATATAACAAAAATAGATACGTAGTGAATATATTAAAACAGACTCGTTACAAGAAAAGGATGTCATCCAGAAATAAGCCAAAACATTGCAAATTTTCGAGACAGAAATATAAATATACTACCCACACACTTTTGACTAGTCAAAAGCATAATTAACAATTACCTAAATAAAAAGTCATACTAACAAAAGGTTAATACTGTAGAATTATCAAAATGGTAAATGTGGATCCTTGTGTAACACACTGGCTAGATGTCTTGCAGTTTTTATGCTCATGATGCATTAGTAGTGGGCTTACATCTTGTAAGACTGAGTTAAAACTCCAGCAAGATGGCATTACTAGGGGATAAAAATTACAGGACACCCAACCAGTGTATTATTACACTTGTAAAGCCAAAAAGAGCTCTCCGATCCTCGTCTATTGTCTGTTGTATTTATAGTGAGGTGTAATCCTTATAACCACCTGTATAACAGCTGTTCAAAATGTCTGATTAGTAAAATATGCAGCAGGGTGTGTCTTCGTGTTTTTCTTTCATGTTTTCTTTTATTTAGGAAGAGGAGAACAAGTACCAAGTGTGACTCGAGCCCCGGTTGAAAGACGGATTGTTTCAGGTGGACAAATTCCAGTAACCTTTGAATTTGTTTTCAAGTCACAATGGGCAGCAATAACATGGGAGAAATCTTCCAAAGGCATTACAGTGCTTTCAGCATATTGTCACACTCTTGCAATGAAAACTTTTTGCTTTCCTTTTTCATGTTAAAATCAGTCAGTCATCCTTTGGGGGTCTGAGACAAAGTGTGAAGAACACATACCCAGTTTACACTCTTTCTTTTCTATAAGACCGTTTTTTTTTTTCCGGCCCATGCTACTCATGCTGAATATTCTTATTTTTCTGCCGATTTGAGGCTGAAAATATTCTTGTGTTATTCTTAAATTTCGTTTCCGTTTTAGCATGTATTGAGTTATCAATGTACCGTTCATAGAACTGTTATCTTCACATGTGAAAATATCACTGTTGCTAGGGCTATATAATAAATGCTGCCTTTCACACCAAAAAACTAAGAAAGAAATGATTTGGTATTTCATTGGTGTTTGTATAATAAATAGAACATTACATGGCCGCGCGGAGATACGAAATTTCTCTTCTCGTGTTGAAAAAATATTTCACGAGTGAGCGCAGCGAACGAGTGAAATATTTTTCAACACTCGAAGAGAAATTTCGTATCTACGCGCGGCCATATAATATCCTCTATGTATTTTATTAGCAGATTTTCAACATACAAAATTATTTCCCATTGAAAATCTCAGCCTCGGGTTTATTCTTATATAATATTCTTAAAATTTCGCAGTTTTCAGACTCGATATTCTTATGAAGTGTATACTTATAAAGAAGAAAGAGTCGTTTATTTGACAAGATCAAACAGAGTGCCAATTTCTATGAGACGTCGATACTCGACAAAACTCCCATTTTTCGACCATACTGTTAGTTTTTTTGGGACCACATCCCCTTACCGCAAGTCTTCGGTCCAAAAGATCCTGTTCATTGAAGACTAAAATTGCACACCCTGTTAACAACCGTGAACACTTGAATTATTCAGGAACGTTTATTGTGTTCTGTCCAATTACAGCAAAGATCAGGACACGCGAAGTGGCATCAAAACCGCAAAGTAATTCGAAGTAGACGGACTGCAAATTATAGTAGTTGCTAAAAAATATATCTACGTGTCCCAACCGTTCATCAGTAGGATGCCTAAAATGCGTGCAATTCCGCAATTGGTTTCGGCTTCA
>CALNXK010000137.1:257500-327500 GCA_942486035.1 Porites lobata | reverse complement strand
TAAAATTTTCGGCCTTGAAGAAATTCACAACCACAGGAGCTGGTTATGGGCCTCTGCCACGAGTAATCCGGTACGCAATATAATGTTTGTGTAATAATTGAAAACTGCTGGCGAAAATAACAAAACTTAAAGCTCCTCGATGCTTTAAGGTATGCAGGGAAGGTGTATTTTGTTATTTACAGAGTTCAGTTTTCAGCCTCTTCAGCAAGGAAAGACACACTACCAACTCCCAGGAATGGCCAGTGCTGACAGTGTTGATAACGAGTTTCGAGAAACGTCGCCAGAAATGAACCTTAGAAACTTTTTATGAAACGGTGTAAAAACAAACAAACAAAAAATACTCTGAGATCACACACAAAACAGATTAACAACGCTTCTTAAATAAGACACTTAAAGTCCCATTTATAAGAGTGGGTCTTAAGTTAGCAGGGGTGTAGCGTCTTTTATACGCACATTACGCCCGTGCGTACAGCTGAAATCTGGAAATGTATATTTTTTATTTCCAGAAAGCATTATTATCATAAAATCGGAATGATTGATAAATCTTTCGCATTATATTGGTGTCTTTACCCGTCTGAAGGTTAGACATATCTCGCCCTTTTGCTTGAAACCTCCTTGATGGCGTCGCTGTTTTAATTTTTTTCCCGTAAACATTCAGCACTTTACCGATAACACGTTTTAAGAGAAAAAAAAATTAAACAACCAATATTTGCATTTTCCTTTGTATTTATTTATTAACTGAAAATACCCTGTGGAAAACAAAGGATATAGCATTTCTGAGCTGCAGATCCCCCTAGTTTGCAGTACCTTCGGAATTCGTAGGTCCAACCTTTGTCCGTGTATGTGTACACCTTCAAAAACTCCCGCTACGCCCATGGTTAGAAGCTGGTATACAAACATAGTTTGCGTCATATAATCCGGCTGGTAAAGGACTAATTTTTGAGTGAGATTGTCAGTAAACAACAACACCGGCATGCTGACATTTATCACAGAGGCAACATTAAGTTAAACGTTTGATGAGAATCTTATTTCTACATACGAAAACTCTTATTTGCTGCAAAAAACACAATGTTATTTTTGAACTACACAGTGAAAAAAAAAATTGTGAAAATCAGAAAAAGATTGACAGACAGTTGGTTATGAGCAGGACGTCATTGACGATAAAACATACCGAAAAAGGACCGAAGAATACAGGAAGCGCTCCAACTTAGCTACAAAAATCAGAATTTTTTGCGGGACTAAACAAGATTTTTCCAAGAAGGACGCGTCATAGCTAAGTCGCATCTTACTTCAAATGAAACGTGTTATTTGTACGGGAGGTTCACATCCCACTTAAGATACGTGCAGGGTTGTCTAAACCAGTGTCACTTTGAAACGTGGTAGGTGTCCCTCTTCGGGTCCATCCTACAAATCGGGAAATCCCTCAGGTTAGGCAAGAATTTGCTAACTATTAATCCTGTTTCACCCATTTATTCACTGCGTGAATTGTTTTTTTTTTTGTTTTTTTGTTTTTTCTTAATTTTTTCGCTTATTTCGAGGAAATACTTGTTGCTTCATGAGGGTAGGCTTTAAAACATTTTTTGAGCCAAATCGTTTTTGCGTGAATCTGCTTACCCGAACTTTTCCTCGAAAAACGACAAATATCCGACAAATGTACGCGTTGTTGTTGGTGTTGGCATATTTCCGATAAATTCAGGTAAATGTCTCGTGAAGAAGAGTTCAGAACTTGATCATAAATTACCAGTGCCGCGCGCCATGCCAGTCGTAAGTGTTGCCTGGAAATACGAGGCCAAAAACAGGTGGTGAACGGTTAATCCGTGAGAAGTAACGCAATCTCCGTCGACCTTTGAGAGCAGTCAAAGATTCTCTTGCCGATGCTGCCCTTGATGTTTTTTAGTTCCAATATCTAGGAAACCAATGCTAAGGTATGAAACGTACACTCATAAGCATTGTTCTGTTCGGTAAAATCCAATTCCTGGACGCAAAAAACGTTGTGATTTTTAGAGTTTATCTGGTTTGCAGTATAGTGCTTTGCCCTTTGACAACCTTACATGACTGGTGCACTTGGCAGGAGTTGACAGCTTAAATCTGCCTTTCATGTCAGCCAACGGTTTTAAATTATATCAGATCGCTGGATAAACACGTCTTGGTTTCTGAAAGCTGATAACATTAAACCACTGTTGCTCAAACTGATTTCTTATAGTATTTTTCTGAGTTTTTTGCACCGCCCCGCTGAGCGAGGAAAGCTTAAATTTCAGAAAAGTACTACTTGTATTTTTGGGCCTCAAAAATTTTCTTTTAAGTTGCCCATAGTTTTGAAAATAGATTTTGAAAGAAAAGATAACGCTCTTTAACGTGGTATAAGACTCTTTACTGAAACCGAGGTACCAGTCGACGATTTTGGGCTTTGAAATTTCCCATTTTTTCATCAAACGGAAACGTTCAAAATATTGAAAATAATGAAAAATCTCTAAAAATATTACATTTTCGTTGAAGCTGAGTAAATCACCCCTTAAAATGTGTATAATTATGTACTTCTCTGAATAAGTTATTTGCTGTTCGCATTATGATTGATTTAATTTTCTCAGGCCTGTAAAACCCAATCCGAGAGCCTCGAAACAGATAACCCCCCCGTGCGTCTAAAATAATTATCGGATCGAAGTAAAAATTTTATTAATGTTAACAGCTTACCTAGAGCTACTTTGTGAATTTTTTTGAGAGTTTGCGATTTTCCACTTTTGCAGACCTCTGGTTGATATTTACTGACATCCGCTCTTAATGTCCTTAATACCATCATTTCCACCCCACAGATCAGAAGACACTGAGGGGTTTCTTAGTTGTAAAGCAAAACATACCAGTGAATATTTGAGTTGGTTAGTGAGAAAATTATGATTGGTATGAAAATTATGTTGTTTGTCGATTAAAGTAATAATTCAACTGCTTGTAGGAGTTATGAGTGCTAGTGAAAATGATACTCACAACCACGGTATTTGGTATGGTTGACTTGTTATTTGACATTACTTCAATAGCTCTTTTTTTTTTTATGCTTCAGTTAGTCTATTAATAGATCGCAATTGAAAACGGCCACCACTGATGGCAGCTATTCTATAGAAATGTAAACAAAAAGAGAAAGAGCAATCAAGGCTGTTCTTTGTACATAGTCAGTAACTCATAAGGGGTATTTAGTCTAATAAGCTCCTGAAGTCAAGGTAGTCAAATCTAGCAACAGTTGTACAAGCAGCTGTGGCCGGCAGAAATTAAGATTGGGTTAATTACTAAAACCTTCCCTTCGAATCTATTTGTGTTTTTAATCAAAGATTTATATTTTGCTTTTTCCGTCATATTGTCAGATTGTCATCTTTGGATATAATGACTGAATAAACAACGACAAAGAAAACTGTCTTCTTCCCTGTGGACTTAAAAAGCCGATGGGTGGGGAGTTATTTTGGCATTAAAAGTCTGCTCGATAACTAGCCTGAGTATCAGGCCTTCCACTTTCCTAAGGGGGTAGGGGAGAGGAGATTTCAGGTGGGGGAGGGGGAGGGGGAGAAGAGAAAGGAAGGCCTGACAAAAAACCAATCAGCAAATCGTGGGACACATCCAAAATCTGGATGTGGCAGTGATTGGATAACACACAATAACCCCTGACGTCACCGACCGCAAGTAAATACGAGCAGAGCGATCGGCAAGGAGAAGCTATTGAATTTTTGATTTCGTGTGGTAATTATTTTTATGGACAGAGACGCAGTGAGGAATTCAAAAAGGCTCTAAAGGGCGCTCTCAAGTTCTTTCCTGGAATAAAAAAAAAACCCGAGCAAGAATTGTGTTCTCAAAGCCTCGTAGTTAAAAGGAAAGATGTCCTCGGTGTATGGAAAAGCCTCATATACCAGCTTCTGCCGAAACTATGTCGTAGGACCGGGACAAAGAAGACAATATCAGTGCTTCAGATATCTAAGTTCTGATTTACAACATACTGCAGTTAAAAGGGTATTTGTTACTGTAAATAAAATTAGAGCAAGGAAGCCATGTATTGAGAATAGCCGACAGCACCAAGGCTTTAGCTTGACTGTTCTTGTGCCGGTTACGATAGCGTAAGTGATTGGAATTTCGGTCGCTTCCTTTTCCAAAATTTTTTCACTTTTGAAATGTCTTAAGCTCAAGCGGAAATCATCATATTTCGCTTTCCCTCGGACGATTCTCGGCCTTATCAACATCAGCTTTTTAGCTGCCAGACTCTCAGGAACCTGCGCCTGTTACGTTGTAAGTCTGTAAACAAAAGGAATTTACAATTTTCCGAGCGCACATTTATTTATAATTACAAACAGAGCGTTGGCGATCTTACTCTAGCACAATTCCTAAAACATATTATAATTCCTCAAAAACGGCAGGTTTTCTATTACAAGTATTCGAAAACTCCTCATTGGAGGTTTCAGAAAAAAGCGAAATCGTAGCAACACAAGTACCGGAGTTCGGCCAGACCGTAAGGTGAGATTTATTTTAGGCGAGCTTTTTGACACGTGAAGCTGACAACCCAATGACCGGAAGTGATTTTGATTGGATGACATCGAATCATGCTGTGTAGGGGTGGAAGGTTCCAGTAAAAGCATCTGTGTCAGGCTTTTCTCTCCTTCAGTTCTCTCCCTTTTTCGCTTATCCATCTTTCCCCTTTTCCCCCAGAAACGCCTGATACTCAGGCTACTCGATATCACGCTAGAAAAGCTTACGCGCAGCCTCTTAGGCTTAAACTATCAAGAGTTACCAAGATTTCTACGATTTGGAGGTAAGAGTAGATATCTTTGACCCAAAGGCAAGTTAATGTGCATAACCTATGCTACATCAGATTACAGGGAAGCAGAAACTTCATATTTAAGTTACAACGAATGCGAAGCCACTGAGTTCAAACAAGGAAGTGAACTCTATTTTTCGTATTTACGCTTCCAATATGAGCATACCATGGCTAAACAAGAAACAATCGTGCAAATCTTTTTAGGCTGAACTTGCTTACTAGTTCGCAACACTGAATGGTTAGATTTGTTGCGATAAGCGTTTCTAGTTCCTGACCATAGAACTGCGACAGTCTTGTCGTATTGAGTTTATGGTTTAAGGCCAAACTCTATACTAGAAACTATTAAATCGTAGACAACCGGCCTCAAATGATTTGACATAGAGGATTTATGCTACGATCAATTTTCCAAGTTTCTTAGTGAGTTACTATTTCATTTTTGAAAAATCCTGGATTTAGGAATGAGTAAGCAATATTGTTATCAAGGCCGAGCAGGCATTGTTAAACAAAGTTAATGTGGTGTGCGCTGGTAACATATTTCGTATAGCTCTTTCGCGACGTTACCAACATGCATGAGTAAATTGCTGCGCGACAACTAGCGACTATTAAATGTTTTGTCCGGATAAAATTAGCCCATTAACGAATATACCATTCTGATACTAATCTTTCCTAAATCAACCCTAGATTAAAAAATTCAATATTCCGCTTCAGAAAGATATCTTTTTCAGCTTTGGTTAGCGTGGCCTGCTGCTGTCGTATTATATTATGACTATGAGCATAGTCATTTTTGCATAACCCCCTCTTTAACTTGAATGCAGTTGGAGGTTTCTATTTGAGAATTTGCGGCCACACGTTTCTTTATTACACCATTCCAGTTCTTTAAATTATCAAAACATCAATAATTAAGTACCTCGTTAACACACCTAACTGGCAAGTTTCAGGTTATTAAAATGCAATTGTTAAAATGTTAATATTTTTCTAATTATTAAAATCACATTAAGATTCAGGGGTGAATAATTACTGTCTTTTGTTTTTTTTTTCCTGATCAGCCTTGGAGCCCAGTATGAATTTTGATAATTCGAAACTAGCTAGTTAGCTGCCCCACGTACTCTTATTACATATATTAAGAGCGCCGGTCAGGAAAAATCGACCAAAATCTTAATTTCGTGGCAAGAGTTGCAAAATCAATTTGTTTCATTTTTTGCTCATAGATAGCTTTTAGGTAGACAAGAAACCTAAAGTAGATTGTTCCTAGAAGGTGGGATTTCGATGTCGGAGTCTCAGACTGCCCTAATTTTTAACCTGAAATTCACTAACATTAACTTCCTCGCGTTCGCAAACGAAGCCGCATGGAGAAATTTGGACTCTTTCCATGAACAGAAAAATTCTTTTTCTTCCACTAAAAGATACTTTCAGGGCAATAGCGAAGCTCGTCGTACTGAAATAATTCAAAAATGAGGGATAGGTTTTCAGGATAACAAAAACTTAAGTTCGTTACTCATTTTCGACGGCAATATTTAACATGTGGTATAACTCCAAATTCTCTTAATGCTATTTAAATCACACATTTAGACATTCATTTAAAACATACCTGGGAATTGGCTTGGGTTATTGAATGTAATCTCCGTAAGACACCATTGAAGTTCAGGAATTTTCATGGTAGGCCGGCGGTAATTGTGTGAACACTTCGAATCTCGAAACGCACAAAAGTAGATATTTACAGCCTAAGGCTCGTTTTTTTGTACTTCTTGTAGCTTTTCCCTTTGCAAAATTTCTTTTTCCAATCAAAGAGTGGGGTGAAAAGGTGAAACTGGGTCAATTTTAGCCATTTTGAAACGCTGAACCCTACCAGACGGCGACTGTACGTGACAATTTGTTCCGTGACTGCACGTGACGTAACGTAACGTACGTTTGAAGAGACGAAGCCGTTAAAATGAAAGTCACCGAATCGATAGATAGATAGATAGATAGATAGATAGATAGATAGATAGATAGATAGATAGATAGATAGATAGATAGATAGATAGTTTATTAATAACCGATTTGCAACTAAAAGTTGAATTATACGATTATTTACAAAAAATTGAATATTGATTATTACATCAAAAAGACTACAAGTGATTTAAAACAGCTAACAAGGACACTATATATATGTGCTAAAAATATATATATATATATAGAAGAGGTTTAAAAAATGTACTAAAACTGTTCAAGCCTTAAGGGCGTTAAAGGTAATAAAACTACTACGAAACGTGTTCGTCTTAAAAGCTGGCTTAAAGGAACAGTATCCCGTTACTGCGCATGCACCAAACTTTGATTTTTGGACAGGATGTCGCGAAATCAAAAGATGCGAGGAGAGTAAGAAAATCTTGAAAAATCCGTTTGCATCGCACTTGGCCGAGTTCAATACGACACTAAAACTTCTCAGGATTATAGATCAATGATATATTGTTCCTGTTAAGTTTCGATTTCGGCAAAATCTGGATTTTTTGGCGTTACCAAAAGGAGGACCAAAAGATTGGAAACACTTTGATGCCGATTTCCGACCGATTGAAGGCCTATTTCTTCTGCTAGCTTCCATACAAGCTCAGATGATTGTAAAAGGAATACGCAGAAATGAAACAGCAACAATAAAGACTGTAAGAAAGAAACCGTTGAGACATTGATGTGACTGAGGAGATCTTGTGGAGGGGAGCTTCGTGAAGCAGAATGTTTTGCAACGACGCGTTAGTAAACTTTTAAATGAATCTCCCTACGGCCGACAAAATCGAACAAACAGACGCTACACGTTTTGAAAAACTAGTGACGTGAATCATAATATCATTTTTGACTAACCTTTGTGATGATTCATAGCGTTGAGATTGCATTTTTATTTATGTCTTTCAAACGTTTGAGGCTAGAACGCGAGCAAATCAGGCAGATATTACTGGACTTGGAGCGATTGACCTCTGACACGAGTTTCAAATTAGAAAATATGTTTTTAAAGCGAGCGGAACGAGATTTTCGGTCGCGAGGCGGCCCAGCTAGCGATAAAATCGCGATGAGTCTTCGAACCGCGAGCCAAATTTTTATATAAGACGAAAGACGTCTTCGAAAGTCTAAAATATTACTTGAGAATATAAACAACAAATCTCTGTCGGCGATGCGGTCCGGAAGGAAATCTTGTCGAGTCAATTTGACAGTTCTATTGTCTTTTGAAGAAAAAACAGATGACGCTCGCGCGTGCGCATAATCGGGACACTGTCCCTTTAAACTTCCGTATATTTCTTAGGTTAAAGGTACATGTGTTGCGAGCAGGAAGAAGTTCACGGAGCTTGTTCTGTTCGTTGTGTAAAATATTCTTAAATAGTTTATCAACTAGTTCTTGGCGGCGGTCTGAAAGTTTAGTTAGGCCTGATTCAACCAAGGCCTCATTATATGAGCAAAGAGGAAAAATAATCCGCATAGCCCGCTTTTGTACTCCTTCAAGTTCGTTGGAGAGGTAGGCCGTCATGAAAGACAGGACACGCGTACTCTGTGATCGGACGAATACAAGTGCGGAAAAACTGGACTAACTCACGGGTACCAAGACCAGACAGTTTAAGCTGAGTTAAGCTATACAAGCGCTTTTTAGCTTTCTTAATAATGGAGTCAATGTGACAATTCCATTTCAAATCATTGGAGATGTTAAGGCCTAGTAATTTGGCACTAGTAACTAAATCAATAGGCATGCCATTAACAACAACTGGATCGAAAGAAGTAGGGTTGTTAGTGTTAAAGTTTATAAGCAATTCTTTGCATTTCGTCTCGTTTAGTTGAAACTTATCCTCGGTCGCACGGCTTGCTAAGGTGTCAACAGCAGCTTGAATGTGACTGTCTTGGTTCTTGCTTATCGTCTCCGAAATAGTGGTATCATCGACATACTTCCAGAGATCAGTGCCAGGAACATCCAGCTCGTTGATCATGATGATAAACAGCCACGGCCCTAGTTTTGTACTTTGAGGAGCGCCCGCTGGGACCGCGCGCCATCCTGAAAAGCAGTCGTGGCCGAGTTTAACACGCTGTTTGCGTGAGGTGAGAAAGTCGGTCATCCATGAGATGACAGCTTCAGGGATGTTATATGTACCCAGCTTCCTGACCAAAATCCGGTGGTCGATGAGGTCAAAAGCTTTTTAAAAATCAAAGGGAGTCACCCTCACAGACGCCCCGTTACCGTCAGTAGCACTGCACGAGGCATGAGTCATACTAATTAGGGCTTCGGTGGTACTTGAACCGGGAACAGTGCCAAACTGCCGAGGGTCGACCTTAGCGAGTACAGCTGGTTTAACATAGCGATCAACCACAAAGTCCTCAGCCAACTTGGAAAGGACAGGTGTAAGTGAAAGTGGTCTCAAGTGTTTGTTAACGTCATAAACAGGGGTCTGCTGAGGAACAGGGGTAACGTTGGCGAGCTTCCAGGACTGGGGCAGACGAGCCTCCAAGTATGAACAATTAAGAATATCAGTAACCACTGGAGCTAATAAGTCCGCGTTCTCTTTCAAAAGCCAGGCGGGCACGCCGTCAGGCCCAGAAGCTTTGGCAGGATTAAGGGCGATGAGCTCCTTTAGGACACAGAACTCAGCAACCGTTGGCGTGCCGGTGTATTGCGCGGCAACCGAAATTCCAGGATCCAATGGAGTAAAAGAGTTCATTGGTGCAAGAAAAGCATTGTTAATGACGTTAGCAAGGGCCTTACGACTAAAATCATGCCCTGAGTCAATATGCTTCAAGACAGAGGTCGGATCTGTGCGCGTAGCTGATTGCATCCCGCCAAGTGACTTAACTTCTTTCCACCACCTACTCGGTTCACAGTCCCTCAGATGTTTGACTTTGGACTCATAGTATTTAGCACGACAAGACTTCCGTAAGCGATTAACACGGTTCCGAAGGCGGCGGAAGCGATCTTTATCGCCACGAGCAAGGGCTATTTGGCGATCGTGAATTAAGGATTTCAGTTGTTTGCTAATCCATGGTGGTTCGTTGGCAGTGATTATCTTGGATTTAAGGGGAAGTACACAATCCAAGCCCGTCTTGATTATGGTTTCAAGCGGGAGTGTTTTCTCTTCACATGACTCTTTGCATCCTACCAGACGACCAAGGTCGACTTCGTCGAGGTAAGTCCGCATGGCCAGACGATTTGTTGTCTGCAAGTCTCTGGATTTCAGCAGGATTTTATTTCTCGGGCCATCCCGTCTAGCCAGAGGCTGTACTTCCACAGTATCGTGATCGGAGAGCCCAAAAGGAGGCAACTTTTTAGGCATATCGTAAAAGGCGCTGAGATTGGAATCAAGGTAGTAACGCAATGCAATTCTTGAAAGAGTAACATTTTCGATCCCGACAGTATTTTGAAGACGAAAAAGTCAAACGCGCTTTTTCTGTTGCTCACTTTTTATTGAAAAATATCGACTTTAGCAATGGTAATTCGCTAAAGATGACGGAACAGGAAGATATTTTGTCTTCTTACTTTACGATCGAGGAAAATTGCAGCCGTTAAATAAGTTATTTTGGTCACGCTTCACTATTTTTACCGGTGAGTTTGATGCTTTCGTTTGGAGGCTGCCTAAAGGAACCCAAGCCAATTCTCAGGTATGCTTTAGATGAATGTCTAAATGTGTGAATAAACGAGGACCGGGAAAATTTGGAGCTATACCACGTGAAGAAAAATACCGCAGAAAACAACTACTAAATTAAAGTTTTTGTCACCGTAAGAACTTGTTCTTCGTTTCTGAATTATGTTAGTTCAACGAGTCTTGATTTGAAAGTATCTTCTAGTGAAAGAAGAATAGTTGTTCTATTGTTGGAAAGTGTCCAAATTTCTCCTTGCGGCTTTATTTGCGAACGCGAGGAGAGTTGATGTTAGCAAATTTCCGGTTGAAAATACGGCCATTTTGAAACTCCGACCACGAAAACTGATATTCTTACTTTTCTCGAAAATAGAAGGCTTTTTGCGAGAACAACTTACATCAGATTACTTATCTACCTAAGAGCTATTTATGGACAAAAACTGAAGGCAATCGATCTTTCAACTCTTGCCACTCGATGGTCGATATTTCCTGACCGTCGCTCTTAAGACCTTTTAAGTCTAACCACCCAAAATGCGAATTCTCTCCTTCGCATAGGCACCCGCTGGGTTTGCCAATAAAGATAGCAATAATCGAAAAATACTAACGCGCGCCCTACCCCTAACCCTAACCCAAAGCCTCTCTTCTCTCTTTCCCCTTCGCATCGTTCTCCGAACGTTTTTTCTCTCTTTCTTTCTACCCAGCTTCCCTGCAACACAAGCGGTTTTGTACCACGTGAATGGAAAGCTGCAAAGGGCCTATTCTGTTTTAAACCTGATTTCAAGTTTCCATAAAATTTCCGCGACAACAACTTCTCATTTATGTGAAAATGAAATGATTAGCATGTCACAAGCGTGCGGCAAAGAAAAAATCTGAGTCCCCGATAGGATTCGAACCTGTGTCTTCTCAAACACCCGGCGGGCGCTCTGTCCTCTAAGCTAGGGAGAACTCGTGGAAAGCGAGGTCATATACTAGGTTCATATTTGACACGCGTCCTGCATACTGCTAGGATCAGCAATGTCGAGATCGTATTGTATATGTATGATGAAAGAATGAAAGATGGTGGATTTAAAGCTCGGTGAGACAAATGTCAAGATGAAATAATAAGCGTGTCACGAGCGTGGGGCAAAGAAAAAATCTGAGTCTTCCCAGACAGGATTCGAACCTATGACCTTTCAAACACCGGGCGGGCGCTCTATCCACTTGAGCTTAGGAGAACTCATGGAGAGCCTGGCCAATAGACCTTTTTACCGATACGGCGGCCATATTGAATTAATTCGATTTAAGGAGTATTATAGGATGCCCAGGGGAATGAGCACATTTCGTTTGTATTTTCGAGCGCTTTTCGGGACATTTTTTCATAAAGTTTTCTTAGAATAAGATTGTAATGGGAAAAATGATCCTTGTATCGTGTTTGAATGTAATAATGCTCGCCTTTTTCCCGAGAAATATACAGTGAAAGGCCATATTTCTAATACTAAACTTGAAAAAGGCGATCATTATTACATCCAAACACGGCACAAGGATCTTTTTTCCCATTACAATCTTATTCTAGGAAAACTTTAAGAAAAAATGCGCCGGAAAGCGCCCGAAAATACAAACGAAATGTGCTCATTCCCCCTGGGTATCCTATAATACTCCTTAAATCGAATTAATTCAATATGGCCGCCGTATCGGTAAAAAAGGTCTATTATACTAGGTTCATATTTGACACGCGTCCTGCATATTGTATGGCATAACTTCTAATTTAGTTACAGCTCAAATATTGGAACCATATCTTGAATAAATTCTAATTTGTCTTTTGTATTATTGAATTGTTCTCTACTCAGGTATGGGTAAAAAGCAATGGGCTCGTGGTTTGTTCCCATTCTTAAGTAAGTCATGAGCAATCGAAGGTGAAATGCTGAAAGTTCAGGAACACCCAACGACGGTTTCCTCCCAAAAACATTTAAAACACTTTTTAGGCTATCCAGAGTACTTTAAGAACGCTATAGAAATGCATTCTGAGAGACGCTATGAATCTACCTGGTCATTCTAAGGCAATCTGAGTCTTCTCGAAATTACAAGGACTTCAGGGTTCCAGTTTCCAGAAAACTTTAGATGCAGTTTAAGGATTTACTAAAGTGAAGTGGTTCCTCTCTTCATCACTTTTAAAATCCGAAAATTTTAGGTTTCCTAAGTTAACCTGGGGAGTTGAATGCGAAAAATTAATTTCAGAAAATCGTTGGGGATTTACTAGATAAGCTTCGAAAATTGTACGTTAATGGAACGGTCATCTAGAAATTTTTAGTCGTCTTCAAGCTATAGAAAAGTCCAGACAATTTTGGCTTTTCAAAACAGATATTTTACAGAAAACAGTCGTTTGGTGCTCTAAGACAAGACAAGACTAAAAGACAGAATTGACGACAACGTAGATTTACCAAAGCTAGTACCGTAGAAATTGTCTTTCTTTTATAGGGTCTAATAACAGTTGTAAAGATAGTGAATTAAAAATCAGTCTCAATTTTTTGTATATTTCAACTCGCACAGAAAGTTTTTGTTCATGTTTAAGTGACTCTACTTTTACAGACAACAGTTTTCGTGTACAGTCAACTACTCTCAAGACGGACACCAGTCAGTGGTGGGCCCAGAGGAGGGGCCCCTCCCGCTTACTTTTAGACCAAAACTGAGGCCCGAAGGTCCGAAAAAAAAAATTTTGTTGAGTCCGCGCTTCTCCCTTATCTCAGGGTCTGGATGACCGCCCCCCTCCCTTATCTGAAAGTCTGGATCCGCCACTGCACCTACATACAAACGGTATCAAAAATTACGTGTATTGTCTTTGATAACAGCTGCATTTGTGTTGATGACGTCTGCCTCAGTGTTATCATCAGATTATACAAACAGCCAGTCGGCGGGTGTTTTGGATGCAGCAGTGAATTCAAATGTGGCAAGCAGAAATACAGCCGCTGTACCTTCATCGTCTTCTCTGTTGATGTCATCCTCAAAAGATTTTCATTCAAGTACTTTGACCATAAGTAGTTCGCCATTTGAGGTACTGAGCGCTAGCATGGAAAACAAGCAAACTATAACCCCCTTAACGTTGGTCTCATCTGTGTTGGTGACGTCATCAGTTTTTGTGTCAACATCAGTTATTCCTTCAAGTGCTCTATCCAGAAGTGCTTCATCATCTGTCCCCACAATGAGTTCGAATCTGATGACAGAACAAGGTACATCCGCAGTGACCTCAGTGTCTTCCTTGCTTTTGTCATCATCAACTATTTCTGTAAGCAGCTTGCAACAAAGCCATTTGTCATCTTTTGTGGTGAGCACTACTCTGGCAATAGATAAAAGCACGCCTGAAACACCCTCACCGTCTTCTATGCTACTTGTATCTTCAACAGTGGTGTCGCAACAGTCAGGTACGTTATTTTCAGATGATCTCTTCGAGATACAACGAACATTACAGTCAAACCACCACGTGCGATATCTCTATTGTAAACGACATAGTCCTCTAAGCGACCATGTATGCAAACTACCAAAATTTTCTTAGTCAGAACCCTATAAATAGAAGCTCTCGAAAACGACTATCTCTTATAAACGACAGCGACCACCTTTTGGCTTCATGGTTTAATAGTTTTCCGTTGTTTTTGACCCCCTAAAAGCGACCACTTGACGCTCGACCACTCAATGTTCGCTGTATTTACCATGCCACTCAGAGTATATGAAGAAATTCCATTAACAACATGGAAAAACACATATAAGTAACTTAAATTTTGCATGCAATAGACTTTATTCACGTTGACCGCTATCTTTGCCCGCGCTTAAGGACTAATGGGATAAAAAGCGATGTCACGTGGTTTCTCGGGGGGGAAACAAGAGATAAATTTTTCCAATACAAGAAATCGCAGTGAAGTTTGTTTATTTTTGACGACAAGATGAATAACTTTTTATATTAAAGGCGATGACGGCAAATCATGGGTGGAAGTGATCATTGTTACTTTTTTTAATGCAGTAGCGAACGAAGATGTCCTCGTAGCAAGCAATAATGACATTAATTTTTTCGAAACTCAAACCGTACATTTTGCATGACTATTAAATCGTTGTTTCGTTTTGAGAGAATAAACAAAGCGGACCTCGATTTCTCGCAATGGCAAATTTTATCGTTTGTTTGCCCCGTGAAATACCACGTGATATTTGCTTTTATCCCATCAATCCTAAAGCGCGTGCAAAGATGGCGGGTATCGTGAATAAGTGCAAACATTAACCACAAAGGACTGCAAAGGACCGCAAACGAATATGCCGGAGAACGTAGGATCTATAAAGACCTGATCAGCAAAAATGAAAAGTACACTTATTAAATTCTGGAAGCAGAATACTGCAGTGCTGATCGTACTACGTGAAAATTAACTCTGCAAGACACCAACACGACACCGAAAGGATTCAAAACAGAGCGGGATTGTAGCCATAGACAGCTGTTTCACCCTATTTGGGGCTCGTCAGTATGGCGTAACAACCAGAAAAAGCTCTGGTGAAAAATATCCGCGCACTCTGATTTAAGCTCTGACCGAGAGCTCTCAACACCCACAGTATCACGCCATACCACGTGTCTTCTGGGGGGCAAGAGTCCAAGTGTCAAGTTGATGTCTCGCAGAGAAAATAAAGAGTTGGCTGATAAGGCTGATTTTTTTTCTGGTGTTATTTCTTCAGGCAACCGAGCCAGATTTTACGTCGTCTGAATCTGAAAGAATAGAATGCTTAACAGCAATGAGGGATCTCAATGCATTTGAGCTTTTGAAGGAGAAAATTTCTGGGGACGAGGTTTAGATGCAAACTTCGTTGGCACCGGACAAATCGAGGACAAATTTTCGACCGGTTGAATATTCGTGCGTTTAGGATATCTGTTAACAGAACAGTTCAAAATTTTGAACGTCGAAACCGAGGTCAGTTTTTAGCCGGACTATGCCCAAAATTTGAGCAGCGCGATCTGAACACCATAACCGTCTAAATTTTTGTACAGAGGAATTTGACCATCCCTGTGTGAACACCATAAGCGTCTAAATTTTTGTTGGGCAAGCGTGTGGTGGAAAGATTCAAGCTGCTTCGTCAGTTCCATGTGAACAGAGCAGAAATACTGAACGGTCCTGTGTGAACAAAGTGTCAGGTCAAATTGGTTATCACCTCAAATAGGGTCACCAAATAACGTAAACTACTTCATGGCTTCTTAAAGACACCTTTTTTCAAATATATGCGTTTAAAAGTTAGCTGATGGTGAGGTTTTCTGTTCGCAGCTTGTATTTCCGGCGAAAATCTTAATGGTTTCAGTGGATTCTTTTCAAGTCCAAATTTTCCAAATAACTTCCCTCAGTACAGCAGATGTGTCTGGAAGATCACAGTTCCCAGCGGGTACTTTATAAAACTCAGCTTCCTCAGCTTTCAACTGGGACTAACTCGGTACAGTCAATGTTATTCCTGGAATGCTCCCGAAGCCAATGTTACAGTCACAAACGTTGCTTCAGATGATTGGTATCAGCCGTTCATTCTGTGCGGTCGGCATCTTCCTGATCCAGTGTACTCAGTGGGGAATTCAATACAAGTTATATTCACGTCTCTGATCAGTCAATATCCAGGGTTTAATGCAACTTACACGGCTATCACTTATAATTCAGGTACGTGGTATACATTATTTATAAGACATCAATGGTCGAGATAAGATTTAAAAAAACATTACCAACAACAACTCGCTCCATATAAGGTAATTCGAGAAGGTCATGGATTCTGGATTTTACGCCGTGAATTCTGGATTCCAGGTACTGGATTCCGGTTGTCAGTGGCACTTAGATTCCGGATTCCAATCATAAGTAGGATTCCGGATTCCTCGAGTAAAATCCCATGTTCCAAATCCCAGGATTCCGCATTCCACAACCAAATTGTTTTACAATTCCGGTATCCGAATTACCTTACATGGGGGGAAACGACAGTCATAAACAAACAAGAAATACGGGATAGCATAAACTCATTCTGGAAAAAAAGTATTGTAGTACTATTCGTAATCGATGGCTGGAAGCAGGATGTTTTATCACCGATTTGTTAGTACTAAGCAGTATTACATGTAATTGTGTATTCTGTATTTTATTCAGTTGAGTGGCAAGAACGACAACAATATCTATCATAGTATTTCATTGATACGACAGTAAAGAAGTGCTCTTGAAAATATTGATGGATGAGGGGGGAAGGGGAAGATCTGCTTTACCAAGATATAAGACGTTAAAAAGAAAAAAGAAATGTTTGGAATATTTTATATATCTGACTGGATTTGCAAAAACATGGCAAGAAATCTCACTCATATTATACCTTCTGACAGAGTCTTAACTTTCATAGTTACTTTTAATTTATTTAATTTGTACCGAATATTTACTGAATACGCTGCAGTAGATAGACTGACGAGTTTCACACTGGCCATTAACCTACCTGAGACGGAAAGATTGGATATTGCGAGCTTTGTTGTCGGCAGTAACAAGTCTTTGGCCTCACACGTAGGTTATGGCGGGGAAATCGGCGAGATGGAATTGAAATTTGATTTGATTTCTGACCAACGAGAGTTTTACGGAGTAATTTGACGATGTTTCGCCCGCGTTAAGTGTGGAAGTATTATGAGTGGTTTTCGGAAGTGTTGGGATTGCCGCTAAAGTCATTCATTGTGTGATTTACCGAGAGTGTTGATAGACGAACCTCAGGTATGTGGCTGAGCTGAGTTCGTGTTACCAGTAAACTTTGTGCCAAGCATAAAAACGCTTCATGAGAGTTTAGTGTAGGTGACTTTGTCTTAGAAAACCTATTCTGTGCTCAAAGATTGTGGATTTTCAATCTAGTGTTTTCGGCAAAGACTTACATGTAGCTATGGGGCATCGTACTTTTCACTGTTTTCCATTCCACTAAGATGTCAAATTTTCCAAATGCAGTTGAAATTTCTTTAGCCACGTTTTAGCAAATTCAGTTAGATACACATACTACAAGAGATATGTGTAATATTCTTTTACAGTCTGTCCAAATATGACAACCTTGAATGAGATTTCAGGAACCATCACCAGTCCTTTCTACCCCAGACGCGGTTATTTGGATAACCAGAGCTGCAGCTGGGAAATCAGGGCCAGAAAAGGAAAACGAATCTTATTTACTATTGAAAACATGGATATTTATTGGCCCTACGGTGGAGGATTGTCTTGCTTGTGTAGTTATTTGGAAGTTCAAGGTGGATCTATTTCAGGCTATGATGGTCCCAAATGGCGTCTATGTTCCTTTCTTTTAACAGCCAACGCAACGTATGATTGGCTTAAAGAAAGAATTAAAGTACTATTTGTCTCCGACAGTAGTAGAGGAGGGAACCGTAGATTTAAAATATCATATACTCAAGTAAACTTCAGTTTATCCGGTAAGTAAAATATTGCTTATTTCCTGTTGTAAAAGAAACGATGACAAAACCTTAACGCCTAGCTAGGGATACATCTGACACTTAGGACTGAGATACCGACAAATTTTCTTTTTTGTTTTTGCTTTTGTTCGTTTGTTTGCTTTTAACATTTGGGCAATTATCTTATCACCTAGGCGGAGCAAACACTCTATTTTCTCTGTGCTATATTGTTTTGGTCGATGACTAGTGAACGTAGACCGCCATGGTTGCCTAAAGAACTGAGTGTCATGCGTTTCTGGAGGAGAACGGGGAAGAGCAGCGAAGGGGGAAAGTGCCTCGTTCCTTAAAATCTCCTCTCTCCAATATTTTTATGAAATGTCTATTACTAAGGATACATCACTGTGTTACTTGTAATCCTCCATTAGGATGTTCCAATTACACAACCCTCAACGAGTCCAACAGAGCAATCACATATAACAGAAGTATTTCTTACCCATGCGATGCAAATCTTAATGGATGGTTCAGATTCACTGGAGAGGCTGGAACGCAAATGGCTGACTCTTGTGTCAACATGTATCATTGCGGGACCGAGTCGCCTGGATGGCTAAACGGAACTCATCCCGACTTAAATGATGGGGCCGTTAAACGCCAAGTGTGTTTTAGCTCGTTTGACAACTGTTGCCATCATTCAAATGAAATAACTGTACAACATTGTGGAGCATTTTACGTTTACAAACTTGAACGACAATCCCATTGCAATCTGCGTTACTGTGGAAACGGATCGCCATATGCACAAGGTATTAGCACGAAACAAAAAACAACAACAACAATCGTATTTTGTCATTGCTTGTCAGGCGTATTTTCATGCGTTTTTCCATATGATGAATTTTCAAAATTCATGCCTTGTTTTCCGATGAAATTGCATTTTCCAGCAAAATAAGAATTATTTTTCGAACACTAAGCAGTTTTTAAGAAAATGATATAGAAACAACTATGGCCCATATAGTAGTATACTAACCGATACTGAACAAGTAGACAAGAATTGCTAACAGATTGTACTACACGGAGTTGTCTTTTCTTTCATAGAATGTTACAATTACAAAGTTCTTAACGAGGCCAGCAGATCCAAAACATGTGATGGATCTTATCATCAATGTGATAGTATGCTGTCGATCGACTGGTACAGATTTAGTGGAGCAGCTGGAAATCAAATAGCAGAGTCTTGTGTTGATATGTTTCGTTGTGGTACATCTAGTCCAGGCTGGCTCAATGGAAGTCACCCCACAGTAAACGAGGGAGCTGTCCAAAGAAGAGCGTGTTTTAGGTATGACAGCGACTGTTGCTTTTCTTCGATTTACATCAGAGTCCGTAACTGTGGAGGCTTCTACGTTTACCAACTAAAGCCGTTAACTTACTGTTACTCACGTTACTGTGGCAACGGATGTGGATCATCGACACCAACGACACTAGGTACACTTTTCCTTCTTTTTTTGTTTTGTTTTGTTTTGTTTTTTTTTTCATCCTGCGAAGAACGCTTTAGGCATTTATCGGGGCGTAAGAAGCTAGGGCGTTAAAACGAGTGGGGCGAGCGATCTAGCTGTGATGCAAGGGCCTGGGTACTACCAAAGAGACAAAACAAGATGGCGGACATTATACTGGACCGTCAGAGACATTATCTTGCGAACGTTAGCCATTATCGCGTGGCATTCATTTACTGCGAGCAATAGCGAAGTCGCAAATTATTTTTTTCTCACGCTCGTTTTCTGTTTTGTTCAATTTTTCCCCCGCGAACAAATATCTGTATTGAATATAGTTCCACCTCCGTGACCTGTAATAAAATTTCGTGACTTGGTAAGAAAATGGCATCACAACTCAGATGATAGCACTGGCACCATTTTTAGACTAATATTATCGGTTCTCTACTTCAGTTTGATATCAAGTTGTGTAATTCATCATCTGCTATGGCATTTATTTTTTGCTGCCCAGTTTCAAGGCCAGATGATCTGTTTTCACCATTAAAGTTTGGATTTGTTGGTGTACAGCAGTATTCTAGCAGTATTCAGTATTCTAAACATTGAGCTATCTCCAATATTGAGCATTACAGTTGGACAGATTGTGAAAACTAAAGTCCGGGTAAATTTAAAAGATAATAAAATCATCATTATTTTTTATCTTGTACACCAATACTACTTTGCAGTGAAGAATAAGTATGTGAAAAAAAACATAATTCACTGCCCTTGAAAAACTAACAAAGAGATCGGAAGAACACAAATAAGTAGCCCGGCAAATATTTTTGTTTGATAATACTGTAACAGCTTTTTGTAATGAAATGATCACTGAAAACTACCCTTGCAAGACATACTAAGGACCTTAATTAAAGAAACTAAACATTCACAAGTCTTACTTTGAAACCAGACATTGCTATATATATCTAGCCGAATTTTTGAAAACATACCTCAAAATGGACCAGAATATTCGCACAGGAAGCTGGCGATAGCCAGCTTTCTGGTCACTGCGGTCAGAAAAAACATAGGGGGCTTGCTGTCCTGGTGGGTCTCATTGACAAGTTCAGTCCCTGAGCTAACTCGCCATGGGTTGGAAAGGGGCCTCCATGTCAATCCCTAGGGGGGTAGGGTGCTGCAAGAGCGTTGTACCTTCCGTTAGTCCTGGTCTGGGAGAGTCAGTGCACTGGTCATGTCTGCCTTTAGTTTGTCATGTCAAATTCTTGTAACGTTTGAGGCCCATTGGCCAATGAAAGCATTCCCCTCAAGCACGTGCTAGGCTGGCGGGGTGGAGAAAGTCAGGGGGGGTGATTTAACCTTGAATTTCTCTGCTTAGAACTTGCTTAAGTCTCAAGCGTCCTCCGTCATTCAGGGCCTTTAAGCAGCTAGAGTGTATGGACAAGTCCAGAGTGTCTTTTTGATGGACTTGAATGTTTCTTTTGCTAATCAGGAACCAAGAAGAGAGTCAACTTAAGAGAACCATGGGTAAGAGCTGAGTTTCTTGGCCATATTTACTTTAGTTGAGTCAGTTTAAGGTGTGTGGGCTCCTGGTGTCCGATGGTACGGTTTTCATAAATCCGGCTAGATATATATATATATATATATATATATATATATATATATATATCTTACAGATACAACATAAAACATTTACATAACATACAAATTCAAAAGTATATTGCAAACAAGAAAGTTATACAGAATTATACACAAATGAAATACAAATGGCCTGTAACAGCTATTAAACCATTGAAAAACAAACTTTTTAGTGTGACCAGCAACCCTAGCACGCTTGTATACTTCACGTCCAGTATGATCTGAAGTTTCATTCTTGGTTAAATTTATAAACTGCAGCCAGGCCTAATCAAACTTGACTCAAAAAATACTTTCCTGTTTCCTTGTCTACAATATATAATATCAAGAGAAAGGATATAATGATAGAAATATGATACAGTAGTACAATCAAAAAATAAGGCACCTCCAGGAAATCGGGTTGGTCCCTACTATTCTTCAGTCATTTTCTTTTACTCCCTACAAGAGTTACACCTGTCCATTAATACGGACATTTAGTGCCAGTCCCAATAGTTTCCATCTGAGAGCTGACTGTAGTTTGTGCAACACCACACTTAAGCCTCTGACGACAAAAATACAATGTTACACAGCAGTCTTAATTTATTCTACTTGCAAACAAATTAAGACCTCTTCATGTTCTTCTTCCTATTAACGGTATTATGAACTCGTTTATTTTTCAGTGTGTGTTCTAGTAGTCTTTTCAGGCCGGGCACTCACTGTTGTCCTGCAAAAAAATCATTATGATAACAAATAAACATATTCTATGATTAAATTTTACAGTGGAATCTTTGTGGGGATTTGAAAGGAAATTTCTCCATGGGCTTCATTCTGTTTCTGTGCAATACAACCTTTAGATTTATACCGCAGTGAAGCAGAATTTGTTGTTGTTTATGTAAAGACTCGCACGAGATCATTCGAATGCAATTTTTTAGTAGAACTTTAAAAATAGTCAAAACCTTCTTGGATCGCGGTTCTGCAACTAAGAAAAATTATTTACCATCTTAGTGTACATTAAAAAAAGAAAAATCGCTAAATTGGGTTACTGAAATCTTTTATTTTACTAACAAGCTAAACGCCAACGTACAAAACAAAAACCTTGCTATCGCCATTATGAAGTCGTCACTTAAAGGTTCATAAAAGTTCACTCTAGAAATTTGCATGCACAAACAATATTTATATAACCATTACATATATTTTTGTGGCCGTTTATTATTATTTGGTTTTGACTGGCAAGATAAAACGCGACCTTCAACCTGTAATATCCGATAGGCCATTTTTACACTACATAAATATAAAAGGCGAAAAAACACCTTAACTTATAAGACTAAGTATAAAATATCACCTAAACATTTTCTGTATATTTTCTGTATACCGCATAGAAATACGCCAAATATCAAATTTAATTATAGATTGCAGCGATCTAAAGATATAAAGCAATGTAAATACGAACCTACCCCCAGCTAGACGACGCCATTTTTCTTGCCCTGACAGCGGATCGAGAGCGGAAAGGCCAACTAGTTCCAGTCCTACTCCGCATCACAGCTCAACCAGAGAGCGCGTATGAGCGTTTCAACGCCCTAGCTTCTTACGCCCTGGCATTTATCGATGAAACAAATAACGGACACACTGTTTACCTTCATATGGTGAAAATGAACGCCATCCTTTCTAGCGTATTGCCACCCTTACTTCCCACAAATCAACCCTCTAATGAGAGAATTAATCAGTTAGCCCTTAACGACAACTGTATGATTGAAATGTTGGTTTTCAGTGCTGAAGATTGTAAGTGAGCCTAGAATCTTCTATTTACACCCCTAAACGAGGCGTCGACGGAGGGAAACAGCTTCCCGAACAAGAAGAAATCAGCCTCAGCTCAGCTGATTCCGAAATCTGCTTATTTAGAGCTTACCAGTTTTCTTAGTTTTTCCTATTTTGCAACTTTACAATTTTGCCAAACATAGAATGTACGCTCTTGGCTGTAGCGTTGACGAAAACTGCTGAAAAACATAATATAAAGTAATATCTTCATCCCACAAAAACTAAAAATATAGTTTGTCCCGCGCAGGCAACAATTCAGTGATTGTTTCAAGCTTACTGAGGACATGCGATAACTATCGGTTGGCTAATAAATGTTGAACGTTACCTTCAGTCAGCGGAACAACGTCC
The DNA here is from genome assembly GCA_942486035.1 of Porites lobata. Classification (NCBI taxonomy): domain Eukaryota; kingdom Metazoa; phylum Cnidaria; class Anthozoa; order Scleractinia; family Poritidae; genus Porites; species Porites lobata. The sequence goes on along the minus strand of CALNXK010000137.1, from coordinate 304,514 downwards.
GTCCGTAACGCTGAATGTGTACGTTTCAACAGCGTATCAAACTTTGCCTATTGTTGAGGATGCTTTTTTGGAAGACAATAGTGCTTTTGTTTCTTACATTCTATAGTGAAGAAGTTTGGTGAATAAACGAGAAGTCATATCATTTAGGTAACGATAGAACGACAAAGAAAAATATCTGAATCTTAGGCCCTGTCCACACGCATCCGGATTTTTTTGAAAACGGAGATCTTTTTCTCCGTTTTCAAGAAAAAAAAAATACCCATCCACACTTAGCGTATTCCAATCGTTTTCGGCCATCCACACGAAAACATTAAAACGATGGAAGGACGATAGCATCCCTTAAGGAGCATGCATAATGTTAATTCCACGCTTTTGGTAACAAAATAACTTCGTTTTCGTTTTGTTTGTTTATTTGTCTTTTTCATTAGAGTTACCACACACGACCACAAAAGTAACACCTGCAAGTAAGTATCCTATGAAGATTAAAGTATATAAAGTTGTACCGAAGCAAATTTCTGATTTTACCCAAATTTAGAGCTCGCTGAAAAACTTATTAATGATAATTTTGGTTTCTTCCAGCAGGGGCACCAAACACCACTGACCCCGAAATAACACGTACACGTAAGTCTCTCAGGGGGTTGAAAGAACTTGAATGAATGTATTGGAAAAAATGGGCATCTTTTCAACTATAGTTAAACGCTATGTAAAAACCGTCGATCCTCCCGTAAGCGACCATGGTGGTCTGTTCGTAAAAGAGGTCCGAACACATCTACTTTTGGAGGAGAATTTACCCTCTTTACTTTTTAGAAGAGAAGTTAGGTTTGACCGCGGCAGGATTTGCTCAGTCGGTAGAGCGCTTGACTGCAGAGCGGGAGGTCGCGGGTTTAATTCCCGTGGTCGGACCAATACTCGGGGTCTTAGAATAACTGAGAAATGAAGGCACTACCTTTGCCCTGCAAATGGCTAGACCTTCGCGTGGCTCGGATGACCACGTAAAATGGCGGTCCCGTCTCCAGTAGGAGACGTTAATATAGTGTCCCCAAATAGCACTTCCGTGCTAAATACATTGACACTTAAATAAAGTGCATTTTTTAAAGTACATATGTGTTGTGTAGTTTCATGTTATGGTTTCAAGCTTGCTAAGGAAATGCGATTACTATCGGTTGGCTAATAGATGTTGAAAAATGCGTTTAGTCAGGGGAACAATGTTCGTCCGCAACGCTTAATGCGTCAACGGTGTATCAAACTTTGCCCATTGTTGAGGTTCAATTTTTGGAAGACAATAGTGCTTTTGTTTCTTACATTCTAGTGATGACATTTGGTGAATAAACGAGAAGTCATAACATTTATGTCACGATAGTACGACAAAGAAAAATATCTGAATCTTAGGCCCGGTCCAGACGTATCCGGGAGTTTCTGAAAACGGAGATCTTTTTCTCCGTTTTCAAAAAAAAAAAACTACCCATTCACACTTAGCGTATTCGAATCGTTTTCGGCCATCCACACGAAAACGCTAAAACGAAGAAGGACGATAGCGTCCCTTAAGGAGCGTGCGTCATGCTACAAGAATATGATGTATGACATCATCGTATTAGAAAACCTCCGTTTTCGTCCATCCACACACGTAAATGAAAAGCCGGCTTTTCCGAAAATCTCCACTCTGGAGAACGTTTTTGAAAAGATGCATTTGCGGTGACAGAATTCACCGAATACATACGTGTGGACGGTAGGACAAACCGGAAAAAAAGTTTAACCGGATACGCGTGGACAGGGACTTAGTGGTGTCGTACAGAAATATAATGTTAATTACACCTTTTTGGAGAGAAAATAATTTCTTTGTTTTCGTTTTGTTTGTTTATTTGTCTTTTTCATTAGAGTTGCCACACACAACGACCACAAAAGTAACACCTGCAAGTAAGTATCCTATGAAGATTAAAGTATATGAAGTTGTACCGAAGCAAATTTCTGATTTTACTCAAATTTAGAGCTCGCTGAAAAACTTATTAATGATAATTTTGGTTTCTTCCAGCAGGGGCACCAAACACCACTGACCCCGACATAACACTTACACGTAAGTCTCTCAGGGGGTTGAAAGAACTTGAATGAATGTATTGGAAAAAATGGGCATCTTTTCAACTATAGTTAAACGCTATGTAAAAACCGTCGATCCTCCCGTAAGCGACCATGGTGGTCTGTTCGTAAAAGAGGTCCGAACACATCTACTTTTGGAGGAGAATTACCCTCTTTACTTTTTAGAAGAGAAGTTAGGTTTGACCGCGGCAGGATTTGCTCAGTCGGTAGAGCGCTTGACTGCAGAGCGGGAGGTCGCGGGTTTAATTCCCGTGGTCGGACCAATACTCGGGGTCTTAAAATAACTGAGAAATGAAGGCACTACCTTTGCCCTGCAAATGGCTAGACCTTCGCGTGGCTCGGATGACCACGTAAAATGGCGGTCCCGTCTCCAGTAGGAGACGTTAATATAGTGTCCCCAAATAGCACTTCCGTGCTAAATACATTGACACTCGAATAAAGTGCATTTTTTTAAAGTGCATATGTGTTGTGTAGTTTCATGTTATGGTTTCAAGCTTGCTAAGGGTGGCTAATAGATGTTGAAAAATGCGTTCAGTCAGCGGAACAATGTTCGTCCGCAACGCTTAATGCGTCAACGGTGTATCAAACTTTGCCCATTGTTGAGGTTCAATTTTTGGAAGACAATAGTGCTTTTGTTTCTTACATTCTAGTGATGACATTTGGTGAATAAACGAGAAGTCATAACATTTATGTCACGATAGTACGACAAAGAAAAAATATCTGAATCTTAGGGCCGGTCCAGACGTATCCGGGAGTTTCTGAAAACGGAGATCTTTTTCTCCGTTTTCAAAAAAAAAAAACTACCCATTCACACTTAGCGTATTCGAATCGTTTTCGGCCATCCACACGAAAACGCTAAAACGAAGAAGGACGATAGCATCCCTTAAGGAGCGTGCGTCATGCTACAAGAATATGATGTATGACACCATCGTATTGGAAAACCTCCGTTTTCGTCCATCCACACACGTAAATGAAAAGCCGGCTTTTCCGAAAATCTCCACTCTGGAGAACGTTTTTAATTGAAAAGATGCATTTGCGGTGACAGAATTCACCGAATACATACGTGTGGACGGTAGGACAAACCGGAAAAAAAGTTTAACCGGATACGCGTGGACAGGGACTTAGTGGTGTCGTACAGAAATATAATGTTAATTACACCTTTTTGGAGAGAAAATAATTTCTTTGTTTTCGTTTTGTTTGTTTTATTTGTCTTTTTCATTAGAGTTGCCACACACAACGACCACAAAAGTAACACCTGCAAGTAAGTATCCTATGAAGATTAAAGTATATAAAGTTGTACCAAAGCAAATTTCTGATTTTACTCAAATTAAGAGCTCTTATTAATGATAATTTTGGTTTCTTCCAGCAGGGGCACCAAACACCACTGACCCCGAAATAACACTTACACGTAAGTCTCTCAGGGGGTTGAAAGAACTTGAATGAATGTATTAGGAAAAAAGGGGCACCTTTTCAACTTGAAACGCTATGTAAAAACTTAAACCGTCGATCCTCCCGTAAGCCACCATGGTGGTCTGTTCGTAAAAGAGGCCGAACACATCTATATTTGGAGGAGAACTTACCCTCTTTACTTTTTAGAAGAGAAGTTACGATATGTGTTCTGCAGTTCCATGTTGTCACTCAGATTTCTTTGTATGCACTGACAGGCGACCAAAGAGATCAACCATAATGGGCTTACAAGAGGTATAAAAAACAAAGAAAAATTATAAAACCGTCGACCGCTCTCGCGGTCGCTAAAGAGAGGTAGTCGTTTGCAGGAGGTTTTAGTGACAGGGGTTTGACTGGGAAAGTCTTGGTTGTTTTGGGGCTTTGCACACGTAGGTTTGACTTCCTTCTTTTCTTCCTGTCAGATTATGTCAAGTTCCTCGGATGCTATATTTTCGGGTCTTTTGGTTGCTCGTTTTTGTCCATTTTTATCATTATTAATGTGTTTTGGGCACCTCAGTGAAATAATGTGATTTCTTCTTTTGAATAAATCATGTAAAGATAGAGATCACGGGTTATTTATGTCCATACTACTGTTAACTGAGAGTCCATCTTGGACAAACATGATTTCTCAGTTCAAGAAGATTGAACTCATACTCTTACGATCTTGGTAAAAGTATCGATTTCCGTCATTCTCTAAAACACAGGGCAAGAATTTCAAACTCCCGAAGCTTGGAATTAAGCCTTATTAGTGTAGCTGGTTTTTGAGACTTTGCAATGAGAAGGAAGAAAAAGTACTGAACACCATGCATTTACAATTACTGCGAAGTTTGAGGAAATTTGTATTGAACTTATACTTGTGACGTAAAAGGCTTTCAATACAAGTTTCCACTTGTCAGATTCCGGAGTAGTGATTTTTAACTGCAGTGTAAGTTTGATTTCACCTCCATTTTTCAATCCAGTTTGAAAGCTCAATGTAGATTTAAGCTTGGTAAAGTGAAATCTTGTTTATTAAGTCTATTTCTCAAGTGGTAAAGACTTAAAATTCAAGATCATATGGTGGGTCATCTTGCATTTAAGCTTTTGTTATGCACAAAAAAATCTTTGATTCAAGTCTCCATACCACAAAAACGGCTTTGATTGGAGTTTTTAAATAAAGGAAGCTCAAATCAGTCTGACATTGATTTAGATTTAAGTCTCCGTACCAGAAAAATGTCTTAGATTGGAGTTTCCAATTGAGGAAACTCAAACAGTTTTAAAATTACTAATTAAAGTATACCTATTTCCTAACATTAATCTATCCTTTAATTTTTCACTCTTTGTAGGGGCGATGAACAATGAACTTGAGAATCGGAACATTGTTGTCGTAGACATCGATAAAGAGATAATTGGCAGGCGCGGCAGCTTTCGGCAAAAAGGCTGTTCAAAATAAGGATTCAAAATTCTCTTCTGATCCACATCCTTTCGCGTATAGTTCGGTCCAGTTTTGAGGCGTAAGAAAAGAGATAAGATTGAGAACGAAAACTGATTAAAGGGAGCCTGCGAATTCTCACAAATTTTACACTTTCCCTGATCGCTTAAAATAGGGAGTATTGAACCTACAGGTGAGTCTACCTCTAAGGTGGTCTGTTCTAGGCTCTCAGATTGTGGGGATGACGCATTCATTCATGTAAGCGAAACGCACGCTAAAAGAGGTTTTGATGGTACTGTGCTACTCGAGCAAGAGATTTCGCAGCTATCTACTACAAAGAGTGGATTCAAATTGATGCCATGCATAACAACGGACGGTTTGCAAAGAGTACGGATGGAGTTTCGCTACAAGTATCTTGATTCTGCATTTGTCACTGGAAATGCAGAAGGGTGAACACGGAGCCATGCCCGCCTGAGAAAACAGCCGACATTTCGCGACGCCACCACTGGTTTTCCCGCGCGAAATAACGTCTGGGAAACGACTGCATAAATGTGTCACTACCTAGATTTGGGTAGTGATTCTGACTGGTCGAACCGTGAAGGAAATTTGCTTCAGCCAATCAGAAGCACTACCAGATCTGTCATCAGTATGGGATTTCTGCAATCGTTTCTCAGACGATATTTCGCGGGGAAACCAATCAGGTGGCGTCCCGAAACGTCGGCTGTTTGCTCAGGCTAGGGCCGTGCATATTATTTACTTGTTGAGCTTAAAAATATTTCATTTACATTTTTTTGCCTGACTAAGAAATTATTTATCTTTTTTGTTTTTTTTTGGCATCGATAGGAAACAGTTCAAACTTGCAATTTGCAGAATTGACAGTGCGATGCCGCAGAGTGGTTCACTAAATCAGCCGCCACTACGCTTTGTAGTTGATACGCTCACGCTCGATGTTAGGTAAGACAAAGAAGTCCACTTGTGAACTGTTCAATTTTGAGAAGCAAAGTAAATCAATGTTTTCCTAGGCAAATGATGCCTTTGTACTGCAGTAAAAAATAGGGACAAGGGCGAGCCTTAGGACCCTAGTATATAATGTATATCATAAATCACTGAATGGGTGTTGGGCGGGCTCTGTGGCTACACTTGCAGGTTCCAGTTTGTTAGGGCATACATTAATATTTACACCTGTCCACTAGAGAAGGATCGCGTCTATACGTTTACGACCTCATCGTCCCTATGATGGTTAAGGGTGAAGAGGGATATAAAGGAAAACCTTTGAGAGCTTTTTTAATTTAAGTGAAATTTCATAGCATAAGTCAACCATACGTTTTCCTTTCCAGGCACTAATGCAAGTGGCTTCCCAGGATTGGACTCAACACTGTCAGCCGTCTATGAATTACAAAGTGTCAATACACCTTTATTACAATGTATCCTATTATAGATACACTGTAAAAATATTTTCAAATAGAAATGCTGAGTTAACTTGAACATAATACTTTCTTTTGCCAATTACGATAAGAAGCCTCCTAACATTTCAATTAGAAATCAGCATCTTGTTGCAGTTTCAAAGGACGCCGAGTTAAATTTCAAATTTTTAATTGGAATTTACTATCAGCATGTGTGTAACAACATTCGAATCGTTTAACTGATTTTTTACACTGTCGTTCGTGTGTTAAAGGTAATAAATTGTGAATAAATAAATAATAGAATGCAATTAGAATTCGTTGTGATTTTCCCTTATGAAAAGTTTTAAGTTCTTACTACTTTTGTCAAAATTAACAACGATATTGATCTAAGTTCTCTTTCTGGTATTTGCATTGGCATCAAAGTATTTTCTACGAAAGCGTAAGAACGGAAACGTTTCAAATGTTCTTTTTAACTTCACTATGAATGAAAAAGGTTGGAGGACGACAACGGGGGCAGGAACACGTTGGCAATTTTTCGTATTTCCCGGGGGGGGGGCGTACTCCCTATAATGACCTATAACGAGAAGCTCAGCCCGAAAGAAGTACCTTCATCTTTATAAAATGACGTATAAAAAGGTAAGAACCTTGGGATTGAGCCTCCCTGTATACAACTTTGTTCAATCCCCCCTCCTACCCCTCAGGGGATAACTCCTTGAGCCCGCTTGAAACCTTTCAACTATTATGGGTATTCTCTATCAGTCTCTTTGGCCTTTGCGGCACGGATCATTATTTGCCGTTTGTTAAAGAGTAACACTTTACACGAAACAGTACCAAGCTAGGACCAGCCAGTTGGCCTGAATAAGTTTTCCAAAAATAAAAAAAATACGCGTGCATACTTATTCGTATCGTATTCGAATTCGAATCGTTGGAAACACAAAAACAATGAATAGGTAGCATCCTTTACAGAGCATGCGCTGTATGATGTCTGAAATCACAGCATGGGCGTAGCCAGCTTTACGAGTATTTGTAGGCCTGGCTGACTTTCATTTCTACATATTCTGAAAATTGCACGCAAGACTAGAACGCACTAACCTCACCAATAGTTTGACCTCTTAAAGCTTGTAAGCTCACCTCAACAACGCATAATTTATCACAAGCGGCAGAGTAATCAAACAAAACATTTGTAGGCCTGGGCCTACGGTCTATGGGCTGGCTGCGCCCCTGCACAGTATTCGAAAACCTAGTTTTCGTTCAGCCACACCAAAACGATAAGCCAGTGTTTTCAAGAATTTCCACTATGGTAATCTTTTTCTAAAACGTGCAGTTTTGTCGCCCGAAAACTCCGTTTCGTGCGGGTTCTCCGTTTTCAAAAATAACCCGATACGCGTAGACGGTACCTAAGGCCCCGTTTACACGTGTCTGTTTCTGCTTGAAAAGGTTCTTTTTTTTTCTCCAAGTAATTAGAGGAGTTCATTAGTTCATTCATCAAATCGTTTATAGGTAACTCGGTAATATTTGGAATCAGTGTCTTGACTTTATAGTAAAATTTATTCCTAATTATAGAGTATGTAGGACATTGAAAAAAAAGTGCACTTCGTCTTCTATTAGATTGGATCCACAAAAAGGGCCATGCCTATTATCCTTCGTAGTTTGATTGTATCTACCTATTTCTATAATTAGTTTGTGATTGCTTATTCGTAGTTTTACTAAAGCCCTTCTCCCAGCTGTTCCTCTTGTTAAGTCTAAGTAAATAGAGGTGGTATGATTGCTTTTAAAAGATCTATAAAATTCAAGTTTTTGAGAATGTTGAAGGGTGTTTTGCCAATATGAGATATATTCCTGTTTCATTTAACTTACATAGCTTTTTACCACAGCTATATCTAATAAATCAGGATTAAAGTCAGGAAGCTTAAAATATTCTGACATATTCATCAAATGAGAGTGGAAACTATTTTTGTCATTACAGTGTAAGTCAAATGAGATCAAAAAAGCTTGTTTGACGAAAGATTCCTTATATTTAGACTGTATATACAAAATATATTTGAGAATTTTTTGATTGATAGTGATCATCATCATCATCATCATCATCATCGTCATCGTCGTCGTCATCATCACCATCATCATTATCATCACCATCATACTCTCGATTTAAATACGACAAAACGTCTAAAGTAAATACTTGTGGCGTCGAGGAAATTAACATACCTCTTTACGAAAGTATATTGGTTTTTGTCTTGAAACAGGGTCTACGATGACTCGGAGGATACATTTTTCCACACAAGACATCATGGGGATGTCTGTAAATAACGGAACATCGATAGTACCAAGTTTGAAAGAGCACTTGGAGCCAAAGGATGACATCAGTGGTGTTTGCACTGACCAGTCTGCCTATGATAATGATGTTAGTGTCTTGGAAAAAGAATTTTACTAAAAGATCTCAGCATAGTTATTATAGGGCAATGGCTGAAGCCTGACTACGCTCTTCCTTGATGATTTTGTTAGCATTTTTAGTCACAAACATGAAAAGCTGACAGTGACATTAGAGTTATAAGTTAAAGCAATTAACTACCACAAAATTTCTTTAGGCTAGTCACGTTGCTTGTAACCTTTTAAGTGCGCCGTGGCTTTTATAGCCAGTCACATTTTATAACTTTAATCCAAGGACTATGATCGACCACTATAGTTCGAAATAGAAAAGTTATTTTTAATTTGTTTTCAGCTTAGTCAGCATTGCTTATGAACGTATTTTTGTATTAGAAAATATACCCACCCCCCTACCCGGGCACCTCAGGAAATCGAGCGGACGATGAAACTGTCTAGAGACCAGAGAAGCGTGAAATATCGTGGGAAAGAGGGGAATAGTGGGCGCGCTCCCCGAGATACTGTGTAGGATTCTTCACTCTGATCGGGTTAGGCTAGCTCTCTATAAGATTCATCAGGTATATTAACCAAAAATTGAAGTGTCGGTGATTTTCGTCAAGATTTTTACATAAATTAGTTCATTTCTAGATCTTCATTTTTCCTTTGAGCGAATGGGAAAGCAGATATCTAGCGCAAGAGACTGCTTTTGAAAAACTATTTTAATTTTTTCCTTTTTTTATTTTTGCTCGGGCAATTACATACCTTGATTTGCTTTATACGAGAACTAAGTTGCAAAAAGAACTCGAAATTCTTCACGTTTTAGTGAAATATTAAGGTTTTCTGCAATGCTTCGGTTATGCACAATAAATTAATAAATTGATTTGCAGAGAGTTGAGGTTTAACAATAACAAATTAAGGTTGATATATTTCATTGTAGATCAACAACTGCCTATAATATTTGACCATATGTACCTAATTTAAAGTGCAAGCAGAACATGCAAATAAAGTATTATAATAATGGCGAACCAAACTCTTTGTCTTGTTTCTGTTGGTTTGTTTTCTCAATAAAACCGTTATTACTTCCATTTGCTCACTTTGGTGAGAGCATTTGCCTCGCACTAATGTGACTTGGGTTCAAATCCCAGAGTCCCGATGCTACATATGGGTTGAGTTTGGTTCTCTCTCTTGCTCCCAGAGGTTTTTCTCCAGGTACTCCAGTTTTGCCCTCTCCTCAAATTCAAATTTACTTTCAAATTCAATTGCGATCTGGAACACAAGGACACATTTGAACGGGCTACTAAGAATTAAGTCCTAAGTGCTTCGAAGGGAATTAAATTAAGCTTTTTTGGAGAAATCTCTACTCAGAAACACGATCATTAAGATAACTCAATAATATTGCTGATTCTCTTGCGAAATAACTTTTGGAATTCCTAGGAAAAAAATCCTAGGAATTCCTAGGAATCGTAGGTGTGAATTTTCACGGTATATTCGGACTTGGAATTCCTAGGAATTCCCAGTTTAAAAAGTTCTGGTTCTGAAATTCCCGGAAATTCCAAATGGAAATGAAAATAGACTTGGAATTCCTAGGAATTCCTAGGAATTCCAACCTACAAGATTTTAAAGCACAAAAAATTCTTAGAAATTCCCAGAAATTCCTAATAATTCCTAGGATTTCTTAGGAATTCTAGGAGTTTACAGGTTTAACATCATGTCATCAATCAACATCCAATGGCAGGATAGTAAAGTATACGCAAATTTAATGATTAATTACCAACTGGAGAAAGCGTGGAAATTGCATGTAAACAAGTTTATGATAATAACGTTCAAAATCACATCTTATGGTACATGTTTTGTTTTTTAAAAAATTGAATAAAACAATTAAAGTCCTGAGATATAAATTGTTCTTGAGTCATTATTGAAAAATTGTGGGACACATTTGTAACTGGAATAATACAGCAAAAGAGTCTTGACTGAATTAATTTTACAGCGGGAACATATATGTAAAAAAAGAAAAAGTCAGGCCAACTTGCTTCCAGCAAGCATATCTGCTAAGCCCTTATTAAGCCGCCCTTTTAATTCAGGTCTCAAACTGAGAACAAAATAATGAACTGGAAACTAAAATACTTGTAGTACATGGCGTTTAAACATACTTGTTCATGACCACAGTAGAACCCCGGCGGTGAACTCGAACTCTAAAGGGAAACGAAAAACAGTTCGATTTTAAGTGGGGAATTCGAGTTATCGGGGTAAATTTCAGTGAAATCTTGATCAAGAGAAAACAAATTTAGTTCCACTTAGCGGGGAATTCGAGTTATCCGAGTTCGAGTTATCGAGGTTCTACTGTATTAAATTCGCCAGAATCTGATCGAGTGTTAGCTTATTCACGTAGAATTCCATCAACCATTTGCAACAACGACTACAGTTATGTCTCCAGTAAACAAAAAGGAACCAATAAATGGTTTTCCATGCCATCTTGAAGTTTCGTGTTCATATATCGGAACGATCTATAATTTCACTTTGATCTCCAGCTTCACTGCAGCTTCATTATTGAGTACGTGGTTACCATCAGAAGACACATTAAGAAGCAGGAACGTACCTTTACCTTTCACAATCCAGCTGACTTATCGTTCTCGGACATGAATGGAAGCACGTTTCATGTGTCAACAACAAAATTAATGAACAATCCGCGTTTAAAATAACGTCAATTTCGGATGCAAAATACTTGTGCTCTTGCTAATGAAAGTCCGCGTGAATTTGAACTCACCAAACGGAACTTCATTTCACACTTTTCCATTGGTTCAAAAGGCGCACGTGATGACGCAATTCACTTAGTGGGGAGACTGGTAACCAGTATAGCTCAAACATGGCGGATGATTTTGCTCGATGATGAGCAAGTTGAAAAAAGCGGTCGTTTTCAGAGCTAAATAAAATATTCCAACGCTTTTGAGGTATAAGCAGCGAGAGGAAAATTTCGTATTGTTTTTTCAAGAAGCGATGACCTTTTATTAGGCAAAGCGGCGATGAAAAACGTGTTGTGGACATGTTTGGAAAGCTCAGGTACGAGAAGTGGCACTTGAATAAGCTTTCAGTATCGTGCTTATTGTTGATATTTGTTTTTAAAGATTTAAGTCGCAATAAATGTTGTATATAGATTCTGGTTAATGTCAAGAAATCCTTGTTGTTATAGGCAATTAAATTTAAAGAAATGATTATTAAAATTTTTTTACGCTTTTTATTACCTTTGAACACTTATCGTTTTTCCTAAAAATTAAGCCAGTGTTTCCAAGTTAACAATGACTTGGAATTATTGAGAATTCCTAGGAATTCCCACAAATTCTCATTGGTGTTTTAGCAATTCCCAATAATTCCATAAGTTCCAAAGACAGTTTCCTTCAAACTTGGAATTATTAGGAATTCCTAGGAATTCCCAAAAATTCCCACTGGTGTTTTAACCCATTCCCAAGTATTCCCAAATATTCCAAGGTTTTTTATCTTTGCTCATTTGCATGTCTTGGAATAAATTGGAATTCCTAGGAATTCCCAGAACTCTGGGAATTCATTTCGCAAGGGTTAATCCTGTAGAAAGTGGTCTTGACCTTTTCAGTGCCATAGTGAGATATATATTCAAGACAGATTACAACTATTGAATTTACAAAAATTACAATATGTTGCAAGAGTCTGGCAAAAATTACAATAATATGAGAACACATAACATAATTTTACAAGGCCATGAACAAAAATAAAAACCATTGACGACAATATCCTGCCATCTTGACTGAACAAGCTCGGTCAATAACGGATTCATTAATTATATGACCAAAAAGAAATGTTTTCTTGCAGGACCCAGCAGGCAAGATGAGCTCATCGTACCAGAGCAGCCAATAAAAACAAAGGGTTAGCTTTATCTTGCCAGCTTGCAGATATATCCATATAACAAAAATAGATGTTGCATTTTGCTGCCCAGAATGTATGTGCCACTGACAATTTTTTTTCAAGTCATCGAGGGACATACCACTTTAGTAAAATTTAACTAGTGGTCTATTGTCAATGCTGCGTTCTGATTGGTTGAAGTACTACTAGGTTATATGTAATAGCCCACTAGTAGCGAAAAGCACCGGCGTTTTGGTGGCAAAAAAGGATTAAGTCTAGCTTTAAAGAGCTTAAGTTTCTTTGTCTCGATATTTTTTAATTTTACCAACTAGTTGGATTTTACTAAAACAATTATTCCTCGCCCTCATTGCCTCTGAGTCAAAAGCCCATTCGGCCTTCAGCCTCATGGGCTATTGACGCACAGCCCATTCGGGCTCGATGTATAATTGTTAATTATTAAATGGCTTAGTGCTCTCTAAATTCTCTATAAAAATGTAAGTTACATATCTTGTGCCTGGTGTCTCCCCTCTTTTTCCTCCAAAATTGTGGGTAGTCTGGTTAGTCTCAAAGTAAATAGCTATATTTAATAAGATTTTACCAGATACTTTGAGTAAATTTTTTTATGAAAACAAAGAATTGCATGAATATAAGACCAGGGGAATAAGGAAAAGATGCATGAATTAACACATTCACTACAAGAAAAGGATGTCATCCAGAAATAAGCCAAAACATTGCAAATTTTCAAGATAGAAATATAAATATAATACCTACACACTTTTGACTAGTCAAAAGCATAATTAGCAATTACCTAAATAAAAAGTCATACTAACAAAAGGTTAATACCGTAGAATTATCAAAATGGTAAATGTGGATCCTTGTATAACACACTGGCTACATGCCCTGGTGCAGTTTTTATGCTCGTCATGCATTAGTAGTGAGCCTACATCTTGCAAGACTGCCATCTTGCTGGATTTTTTACTGGCATTAGCTAGGGGACAAAAATCACAGGACACCCAACCAGTATATCATTACACTTGTAAAGCCAAAAAGAGCTCTCCGATCCTCGTCTATTGTCTGTTGTATTTATAGTGAGGTGCAATCCTTATAACCACCTGTATAACAGCTGTTCAAAATGTCTGATTACTGAAATATGCAGCAGGGTGTGCCTTCGTGTTCTTCTTTCATGTTCTTTTGATTTAGGAAGAGGAGAACAAGTGCCAAGTGTGACTCGAGCCCCTGTCGAATGACGGATTGTTTCAGGTGGACAAATTTCAGTAACCTTTGAAGTTTAAAGGTGTTTTTAAGTCACAATGGGCAGCAATAACATCGCAAATATCTTGCAAAGGCATTACAGTGCTTTCCGCATATTGTCACACTCTTGCAATAAAAACTTTTTGCTTTACATTTTCATGTTAAAATCAGTCAGGCGTCCTTTGGGAGTCTGGGACAAAGCGTGAAGAACAAAAACCCAGTTTACACGACAGGGCTGAATAACGTACTACGCATGTCCGTGACATCACTTGTTTACTTGTCTAGCCCGTGCGCGAAGCATTCGGGCAAAGTGAAATTCTTGCAAGACCATTTTATCTTCGACCATCCAAACTCATATTTGCGAATGCCAACGAAGGAGAAATTCTACGAATACGTTAGAAATGCAACTCATGGAAAGAAATGTTACGTAATCCAGGGATCAAGGAAAATGTTTTTGACCGTCCCGGCGAAGGTTTTTCATTGTTTTGATGCAGATCGTCAGTAAGTTTGCAGAAAGATGACTGAGAAATTAAAAAAGAGCAATGTGCTGGCGTTTGGGCGACTTTTCGTCGATGGTACGTAAACGATTTACTTAAACATTACTTTATTCTGGTTAAGGAGGAGCAAATCTTTGAAATGTAGGCCGAGCGATAGCAGTTGTTGACCGTTTCTTGGTGGCAAGAAAGCCGGCTTTGAGCGCGATGATAACATCAGACACAAGAAGTCATGAAAGTCATAAACTTAGTTACAAATCTTAGTGCAATGAAAGAAGCTTTTTTGTACCTCTAGCCGGCTTAGAGGCGCTGGTCGAGCTGTAGAATCAGTATTTATTCAGTTAAGTTTGTTTAAAATTTCATTTGCACCTTTAAGCTTAGAATGAATAAACTTTTAAAGTTTAAAGCTGTTGAAGTTTTGAGAAACAATCACAAGTTGGCTCAGCTCTATGTGAGTTTTCGTATTAACTATAGGTTTTCCATTTATGACAGGATTGAATGAAGCAGAAGAATCAAGGAATGAAGATCTAGACTTTGAAGAGAAAAATAAATGAAAGTTCTTCTCCCTGTAATGAAGCCTTTTAGAGAACTTCAAGTCATTAATACTTTTACCAGCAAGCATCGACTGTATTACTTACCCATTTACTCTTTTCAACATTAAATTTGCCTGTTGTCATGTACAAAAATTTATAATAGCTCTTTTGAGCTGAGCTAACAATGAGTCATAAAGGGAAACAAGTTTGGAAGAAAGAACTTGATTGAATTCGAAACCTCAGTGATTGTTTTGTGTTCTTACAGTTCTTATAGTGAAACCAAGCGAGATATAACAAGAGAAATAACTAAAAGACCATCATTCAAGGAAAAACAAAGATAAATAAAATGTACCTTTAATGCTGACACTGATATGATGTCCGGACGATTTCTTAGAACTGATAACATATTGATAGTCTGTACTTTCATGTGTTTACGCTTGAAAATGTACACATTCGAATGAAAGAACTGTTTTCGGCTTCGTCCGTGCATCTTCTTTTGTTCATAGCAAAAAACGGAAGAAAAATTGCGAAGGTGGAAACGAGAATTCAATAAAGTATGAAATAATCTATCTTTAGTTTAAATGGGAGCCTTGAATATTCAGAAACCACCTTAAAAATCGGGAAAATGTGAGGATGTTTTGAAAATCCCTTTGCAAACGATACTATTATTGAAGGGACGCTTCGTTCGCGCGTCTTCTTTTGTTCATAGAAAAAAGTAGAAGAAAAATTACAAGGGTAGAAACGAGAATTCAATAAAGTATGAAATAATCTACCTTTAGTTTAAATGAGAACCTTAAATATTCGGAATCCACCTTAATAATCGCCAAAAACTGTGGATGTTTTGAAAAACCCTTTGAAAACGATACTAGGTTAGATCCCAGACCTCTCCCGTCTAAGCACATGCGCAGACGTTGTTCAGCTCTGTCAGTTTACACTCCTTCTTTTTATATAACTGTTATTTTTCCCGGCCCAGTGCTACTCATACTGAATATTCTTATTTTTCTACCGATTTGAGGCTGAAAATATTCTTGTATTATTCTTAAATTTCTTAAATGTCGTTTCTATTTTAGCATGTATTGGTCACCGTTCATGGAACTGTTATTAGCATTTAGCATTTGACATATTATTCACTAACTATCCTAACTGAAATTGTAATCTTTATCTAACGCTCATCTGGGGGCAAGTTAAATGTACAGCATCTCAAAATGGTGCAATCCCTCACATTAACCTCGAGGCATATATTCAATTGAAGCTACTTCCAAGTCTTGTTTACAGTTATTTAAAGCAATGTTCTTATTTTGCTAAAAAAAAGTAAAAATGATGGAGCCATACGGAGAAACATGCTATTTATGGACCCGGTCTTTGATTCGTTTCCGTTTTACATGAGAACGGTACAGTGTCGGACCTGTACGAAAATAACTCGTGTCGGGTCAGCGACCGACACGAAGTCAGACCGCTCTGAGTTCGTTTTTAGGCCGGTCCCATGCAAACGCATGAAAAGAAATGTGTATACGGAGAGCGATACGAACTAATACCGGTCCGAGTTCGTCCCGGTCTCATGTATTTACCCTACCCTGTTCAAAGGCACCCCTTTGCTTCTGGTTGACACATGAAAGAGGCTGTGTCACGGCAGTCCAGTTCATTTTGTTTAATTTTCCAATTACCCGCCCTCAATCGCTATGGAACTTAAAGTAAGCAAAGAAATTTGAGATACCAGTATTCACAATTTTCACATAGACCATAATGCACCTTGTCTACCCTCAGACTTTTGCATAACCAGTGTTTCCAATTTCTCCTGGTTATTACAGTCGTCCCAAGAGAAATCGCAGATAATGGTTATGCAAAATTTTGGCAAGTAAACAAGGTGCATTATGGACTATGTGAAATTGGTGAATATGGAAGACAAACCATGCGGCATTTCTCATGAATTTGTATTCCGTAGAAATTTGAACGTCCATTTTGTCGCTTTGCCGATAAGAAGGGTAGAAACACTTTCCAGGAGCAATTTCTTTTCTTTTGTGGACAATTCCTTGTAGATTAGGCGGCACACTATGAGTAACTGTTCAAAGACGCTACTGAACTTTGTGAACTCAGCCGCACAATATTTTTGCACAACTACTCAGAGCACATCAACCGTTTCTAAAGAGTGTTTTCAATTGACATCACATCCGCCATATTGGTGTTCCTAACCCTTCACAAAGACTACAATGCACCTTGTTAACACACCCAACCCCCCTCCCACACCCAAGAAAAAAAAATGCATAACCATTATCTTCGATTTCGCTTGTCGACTCGTTCTTGGAGACTTAGGGATAGATAGTGGGGGCAAGGGAAAGTCTAGTTTACTGTCAACCCAGGAAAAGTGGAACCAATGATTATGCAAAATTGGGGGGGGCTGGGGCAAACAAGGTGTACTAATTATGGCTATGTTAAAATGGTAATTTTTTTGAAAATACTGGCTTATCGTTTTTGCATAGATGAACGAAAACGGAGGTCATAAATACGATGATCTCATTCATCATACAGCGTATGCTGTGTAAGGGATGCTATCATGCTATCGCATTTCCACCGCTTTAGCGTTTAACCAGCGGAAACCGGAAAAGGCGCCGGCTTTGAGAAAGTAAGGATGGGTGAAAAAGATTCGAATACGCTACGTGAATACTCTTTTTTTTGTTTTTTTCGAAAACGGAGAAAAAAAATAAGTGAGGAGGAGGCCACAGTTAAATGAAGACGAACCCTCCGGGAGTTGAATTCGTAATAAATATATTCAAGTTCAACAAACTGAACAAAAGAGAAAGTTGTCGTCGTTTTTTTACTTTGTCGATGTGAGGGTGAAATTTGGCAATTTCACGTCGTAGAGGTGCAGTGCCAACAAAGAAATACACCAAAACGTGTGGTGCACTTGGCAAAGTTACTGTTTTGCTAATCTAAGCCCACTGCGCTTTTGACGTTTTCGTCGCCGTCAGCGTCGTCGACATTTTAATCTCCCTAATAGCATCATTTCCACCCCATAGAAGACAGTGAGGGGTTTCTTAGTTGTAAAGCAAAACATACCATGTGAATATTTGAGTTGGTTAGTGAGAAAATTATGATTGGTATCATGAAAATGATGTTGTTTTTCGATTAAAGTAACATTTCCACCACTCGTAGGAGTTATGAGTGCTAGTGAAAATGGTACTCATAACCACGGTATTTAGTATGGTTGACTTGTTATTTGATTTATTTTTTCACATCACCTCAATAGCTCTTTTTTTAAATGCTTCAGTTAGTCTATTAATAGATCGCAATTGAAACGGCGACCACTGATGGCAGCTGTTCTATAGAAATGTAAAACAAAAAGAGAAAGAGCAATCAAGTCTGTTCTTTGTATTTAGTCAGAAACTCATTGGGGGTATTTAGTCTAATAAGCTCCTGAAGTCAAGGTAGTTTAACCTAACAACAGTTGTTCAAGCAGCTGTGGCCGGCAGAAATTAATTACTAAAACCATCCCTTCGAATTTATTTGTGTTTTTAATCAAAGATTTATATTTTGTTTTTTGTCGTCATATTGTCTGATTGTCATCTTTGGATATAATGGCTGAATGAACAACGACAAAGACAACTGTCTTCTTACATGTGGACTTTTTGAAAAGCCGATGGGCGAGGAGTTATTTTGGCCTCAAAAGTGTGCTCGATATCACGCAAGCAAAGCTCAGGCGCAGCTTCTCAGGCTTAAACTATCAAGAGTTACCAAGATTTCTACGATTTGGAGGTAACAGTAGATATCTTTGACTCAAAGGCAAGTTAATGTGCATAACCTATGTTACATCAGATTACAGGGAAGCAGAAACGTCATATTTAAGTTACAACGAATGCGAAGCCACCGAGTTCAAACAAGGAATTGCGAAGTGAACTCTATTTTTGGTATTTTACACTTCCAATATGAGCATACCATGGCTAAACAAGAAACAATCGTGCAAATCTTTTTAGGCTGAAGTTGCTTACTAGTTTGTAATACTGAATGGTTAGGTTTGTTGCGATAAGCGTTTCTAGTTCCTGACCATAGAACTGCGACAGTCTTGTCGTATCGAGTTTATTGTTAAAGGCCAAACTCTATACTAGAAACTAGTAGATAGATCGTAGACAACCGGCCTCAAATGAGGATTTACGCTACGATCAAATTTCTAAGTTTCCTAGTGAGTTACTATTTCATTTTTAAAAAATCTGAAAAACTTATTAAAATCTGGGATTTAGGAATGAGTTAGCAATATTGTTATCAAGGCCGAGCAGGCATTCTTAAACAAAGTTTATGTGGTGTGCGCTGGTAACATATTTCGTATAGCTCTTTCGCGGTGTTGCCAACATACATGAGTAAATTGCTGCGCATCAAGTAGCGATTATTACATGTTTTGACCGGATAAAATTAGCCCATTAACGAGATACCTTTCTGATACTGGTCTTTCCTAAATCAATCCTAGATTAAAAAATTCAGTATTCCCCTTCAGAAAGATATCCTTTTCAGCTTCGGTTAACGTGGCCTGCTGCTGTCGTATTATACTATGACTATGAGCATAGTCATTTTTGCATGACCCCCTCTTTAACTTGAACGCAATTGGAGGTTTCTATTTGAGAATTTGTGGCGACACATTTCTTTATTATACCATTTCAGTTCTTTAAATTATCAAAACATCAATAATGAAGTACCTTGTTAACACACCTAACAGGCCAGTCTCAAGTTATTAAACTGTAATTGTTAAAATGTTAATATTTTTCTAATTATTAAAATCACGTTGAAGATTCAGGGGTGAATAATTACTTTCTTTTGTTTTTTTTTTCCTCATCAGCCTTCGAGCCCAGTATGACTTTTGGTAATTCGAAACTAGCTAGTTAGCTGTCCCACGTACTCTTACTATATATATTAAGACCTATTAAGTCAAACCGCCCAAAATGCGAACTCTTTCCTCCTCAGAGGCTCCAGCTGGGTTTCCCAATAACAATAGCAATAAGCCTCTCTTCTCTCTTTCCCCTTCCCATCGTGCCCTGCGCGCTCTCTCTTTTTTCCTCCCCAGCCTCCCTACAACACAAAAGAGTCCTCTGCGGAGGAGAGAGAAATGCGAAGATTAACGTGGTCGCCTACGGTCAGGAGTTTTCTAAATTTTCCGTAATTTTGTTTTAAACCTGATTTCAAGTTTCCATAAAATTTCCGTGACAACAACTTCTAATCTATGTAGTGAAAATGAAATGATCAGCATGTCACGAGCGTGGGGCAAAGAAAAAATCCCGATTGGAGTCCCCGATAGGATAAGAACCTATGTCCTCACAAATACCGGGCGGGCCCTCTATCCACTTGAGCTACGGAGAACTCAAGGAGAGCGAGGCCAATTATACTAGGTTCATTCTCGACACGCGTCCTGCATATTGCGTAACTTCTAATTTAGTTACAGCTCAAATACTGCAACAATATCTTGAATAAATTCTAATTTGTCTTTTGTATTATTGAATTGTTCTCTACTCAGGTATGGATAAAATGCAGTGGGCTCGTGGTTTGTTCCCATTCTTAAGTAAGTCATGAGCAATGGAAGGTGAAATGCTGAAAGTTCAGGGACACCCAACGACGTTTTCCTCCTAAAACCATTTAAAACACTTTTTAGGCTATCCAGAGTACGTACTTTAATAACTCTATAGAAATGCATTCTGAGAGACGCTATGAATCTACCTGGTCATTCTAAGGCAATCTGAGTCTTCTCGAAATTACAGTTCAGTTTCCAGAAAACTTTAGATGCAGTTTAAAGATTCACGAAAGTGAGATTTTTAGTGGTTCCTCTCTTCATTTAAAATCTGAAAATTTGAGGTTTCCTTTTTCTACGAAAAATATAACTTAACCTGGGGAGTTGAATGCGAAAAATGAACTCCAGAAAATCGTAGGGGACTTACTAGAAAAGCTTCGAAAGGTTTCTACGATAATGGAACGGTCATCTAGAAACTTTTAGTCGTCTTCAAGTTATAGAAAAGTACAGACAATTTTTGCTTTTCCAAACAGATATTTTACAGAAAACAGTCGTTGGGTGCCCAAAGACAAGACAAGACAAGATAGACAAGACTAAACAAGAGAATTAACGACAACGTAAAACTACCGAAAGCTAGTACCGTAGTAATCCTCTTTCTTTTATAGGTCTAATGATAGTTGCAAAGAGAGGAAATTAAAAATCAGTCTCAATTCTTTGTATGTTCCAACTTGCACAGAAATATTTTGTTTCTTTACTTTTACGGACAACAGTTTTCATGTACGGTCACTTAGACTCAAGACGGACACCAGTCAGTGGTGGATCTAGGGGAGGCCCCCCCTTACTTTTAGACCAAACTTAGGCCCGAAGGGCCGAAAAAACTTTTTGTTGAGTCCGGGCTCCTCCGTAATCTCAGGGTCTGGATGACCGTCCCCCTCCCTTACCTAAAGGTCTGGATCCGCCACTGCACCTACATACAAACAGTATCAAAAATTACGTCTATTGTCTTCAGCTTCTCTTGTGTTCATGACATCTGCCTCAGTGTTATCATCAGATCATACAAACAGCAAGTCGACGGGTGTTTTGGATGCAGCAGTGAATTCAGATGTGGCAAGCCAAAATACAACCACTGTACCTTCATCGTCTTCTCTGTCTATGTCATCGTCAAAAGATTTTCATTCAAGTACTTTGGCCATAAGTAGTTCGCCATTTGAGGTACTGAGCGCCGGCATGGCAAACAAGCAAACTATAACCCCCTTAACGTTGGTCTCATCTGTGCTGGTGACGTCATCAGTTCTTGTGTCAACATCAGTTGTTCCTTCAAGCGCTCTATCCAGAAGTGATTCATCATCTGTCGCCATAATGAGTTCGAATCTGATCACAGAACAAGGTACATTCGCAGTGACCTCAGTTTCTTCCATGCTGCTGTTGTCATCAATTTTTTCTCTAAGCAGGTTAAAACAAGTCCATTTGTCATCTGTTGTAGTGAGCACTACTCTGGCAATAGATAAAAGCACGCCTGAAACACCCTCACCGTCTTCTATGCTGTTTGCATCTTCAACAGTGGTGTCGCAACAGTCAGGTACGTTATTTTCAGATGATCTCTTCGAGAACATTACAATCGAACCTCCACGTGCGACTTCCTCTTTTTTAAACGACATGCTCCTCTAAGCGACCATGTATGCATGTATAAGCGACCGCGACTACCTTTTGGCTGTAGGGTTAATAGTTTTCCGTTGTTTTTGACCCCTTGTAAGCGACCACTTGACGCTCGACCACTCTTTGTTCGTTGTATTTACCACGCCACTCGGAGTATATGAAGAAATGCCATTAACAACATGGAACAACACGTATACGTAACTTAAAAATTGCATGCAATAGACCTTATTCACGATGGGATAAAAAAGCGATTTCATGTGGTTTCTCAAGGGGCAAACAGGTGATAAATTTTTCCAATACAAGAAATCGCAGTCAAGTTTGTTTACTCTTGACAACAGAAAATGAATAAGTTTTTTATTAAAGACGATAATGACAAAGTATAGGTGGAAGTGATCGTTACTTTTTTTTTAATGGGGTAGAGACCGAAGATGTCATCGTAGCAAGCAATAATGACGCTAATTTTGCCGAAACTCAAACCGTACATTTTGCGTGACTGAATCGAATTGTTTTGAGAGAATAAACAAAGTGGACCTCGATTTCTCGCAACGGCAAATTTTATCGTTTGTTTGCCCCCTGAAGTACCACGTGATATTTGCTTTTATCCCATCGATATCAATCCTAAAGCGCGTGCAAAGATGGTGGGTATCGTAAATAAGGTCTATTAACTCTCTGCTCTGCCAAAAAGGAAGATGTATAAACCTGTTCTCGGAGGACGCCCCCTGTGGTTTAATGCTCGTT
Organism: Porites lobata; assembly: GCA_942486035.1. Lineage (NCBI taxonomy): Eukaryota > Metazoa > Cnidaria > Anthozoa > Scleractinia > Poritidae > Porites > Porites lobata. The sequence continues at coordinate 281,778 of CALNXK010000137.1, read as the reverse complement.
TATTGAAGATTAAGTTTTACAGCGTCTTTACCAGGCAGAGTACAATCCGTGCCCAATTTCTTTCTACAAGAAGATAATCTGCATCTAGAATAATCTGGCCCAGTAATACAACAAATAGAGCTACCTCTCGTTGAACGGATATAGCCGAACCAAGTTTTAAGTCATCTGACTCTGAAAGAATAGAATGCTTAACAGCAATGAGGAATCTCAATATATTTTGTAGAAACATTGAGAGAATTGTAAACTTTTATAAGAGAAAATTTCTGGTGATTAGGTTTAGATGCAAACTTCGTTTGTATTGCACCGGACAAATGGAGGACAAACTTTCGACCGGCTGAATATTCGTGCGTTTAGGAGATCTGTTAACAGAACCGGTCAAAAATTTGAACGCCACAACCTAGGTCAAACTTTTAGCCGGTACGGCCAAAAACTTGACCAGCGCGATCTGAACACCATAACCATGGCAGTTAGGGTGCAGATTCCAATCATTAGAAGGATTCCGGATTCCTCGAGTAGAATCACAGATTCCAAATCCCGCGATTTCGCATTCCACAAGCAAATTGTTTCTCTGATTCCGGTATCCCGAACACATATCTTATATGGAGGGAAACAACAGCTATAAACAAACAAACAAAAACAATTACTTTGTATGGAGCTCCTGTAGATCGATCTCACACTATCAGGTCTATATAAGGCAATTTCAGTACTTACCAGACGATCAAAAAATTGACTCAGAAAATATTGACGTATTACTGCTTGAAAATGTAAAAGAGCAAGAGAAGAATAACGAAATGCCAAAGGGAGCACGATTGGGTAAAACTGAACAAGATATTGCATTCAGGTAATATGAAGAACAAGTTTGTTTCAAGTTGTACGAAAGTCGGATGTTCGGGAATCATCAGTTGTTGTGTGGAGATGACAATTTTGTCAGCCAAAGAGGTATTTTTCTTCAATTTGAAGTTTAAAGGCTCAGAGTCAACAGAGAAAGATAAAATTACCGAAAATACCGTGGCTTAACGCCCTAAAATTACCAAGAAATACGGGATAACACTTGTGCTGGAAAAGTATTGTAATACTATTCGTAATCGATGGCAGGAAGGAAGATGGTTTGTCAAAATACAAAATACTGCTTACTGACAAACCATCTTCCTTCCTGCCATCGATTACGGCTTAAAAGCCCCCTTATTAGTCAAGCATGACAACTATATATCTACCTTAGTATTTCATTAAAGCTTATACACTTAGCCGTTTTCAGATGCATTCTGGGATATTAACACGAAAGTAAAGAAGTGCTTTCGAAAATATTGTAGGACGGGGAAGGGGAAGATCTGCTTTACCAAGATATTAAGGTGTTAAAAAGAAAAAAAAAAAAGTTTGGAATATTTTTCAAAATATTCTCCAAGACATATGTGTAATATTTTTTTTACAGTCTGTTCAAATATGGCAACCTTGAATGAGATTTCAGGAGTTATCACCAGTCCTTTCTACCCCAGACATATGCATTATCCTGAACCAAAGCTGCAGTTGGGAAATTAGGGCAAGAAAGGGGAAACGAATTTTATATACTATTGAAGACATGGATTTTTCTTAGTGGTGCAGTAGAGTATGGTTAGAGTGATATTATTAGAACGCCAATAAAAAGATTTCTTTAAGATTGATTTCGAACTCGCATACTACGAGTTTATTTCTTATCTTGATGGAACCAATCGATATATATGTTCGTACACCATCGTAGCTCCCTCGTAAACTATACCCGATTTCAAACCAAAATGGGCAAAGTTTATAGCCGTTTTCAAACCAAAACGGCGCAAAAACCAAACCAATTTTCTTCTAAAGGATAATAATTCTTTCTAGAATAATTTGAATAATCACTCTCGGTTTCCCCATTTTCCCTCAGTTCCTCAATCTGTCTTGCTTACTTTGCTTTATATAGTGAAGATCCTCTCTGGGCCATGGCCATATATTTTTAGATTTTCCCTGCTTCCAGGTTCTTGACCCTGAGAAAACAAATTTTGTATAAAAACAGGTGTCTTAACCACCATGTAACCCCTTTTAGTTGAAAATAAACAGCACAAACAGCTGATCGATCGCACAAAGCCGGATGATGTACACTTCCTAGTTTCCAACAGTTCCTTCTTATTACCATTTTGATTTATACGGCGGTATTTTAACCAAAAATTTAACCATTTTTCTATTTCTTCTTCACTATCGACTTGATCGTCCGCCGTGTTAGTTATTTCAAATTTGCAACAAGAACCAAAGGGTTACTTCCAGGCAACTTCGGGTTTTTTCTAACTTGCGATCAGCAGGTTAGTTTTTTTCTGGAATATGAAAATTATAGAGTTTCTTTGTTTTTTTTTTTAGCTCCATTTTCGCTGAGGAAAGCTCTCATGCAAGAGCCAAACATGCACGAGAACAGTCATGTTTGCGTGTAAACTTCCTCGTATAAGAAGATCGCGAAAGCAACGCGATAAATACTAGCCTCTTGCTGGGCATAAAAGTATTTTCTGTACCAAACCAGAGACTAAGGGCCACTAGTTCATCAGATTTACTGTCATCTGTCTAATGTATAATGTTTTTTTATCTTTTTATTCTAATGTACACATCGCTTTTTCTTATCTTCTTGTATCTTAAAATTTTAATTCGTCGTGTTTATTTTATTAGTCCTAAATATTTTAATTACGATTGAGGGTCAACGAGGATATAGTTCAAAACCACTAAAGCATAGCATTGTTGAACGTATTTTAGTATTCAAACGGTAGATACAGGCATATTTTTATCCCCTAAAAACTTTTCATCTGTTCGGATTTCCTAGCTGAAAGTCTAGTGATCCGAAGATTATAGGGATAAAAACTTACCTTCTCGAAAATTTCAGCCAGGAAAAGGCTCCCGAAAATTCTAGGTGGCCTTTTTTAGGGTCAAAATCCGTTAAAAATGGGTAATTATACCATTTTGTAGATGTTCGTAAATCCTAGGAGAGGCAGGCAAGCAAGAAATTTTACAACAAATAATCCGAAGATTCTAGATCTCAAATCGTCTTCCGAACAGATATTTTCCCGAAAATTGCCGTTGGGTGCCCCTGAATAAAGTTGTTTCTTACTTACATTCGAATAGGTCCTAAAACTGGTTCGTCCAGTGAAGCATCCCAGGGGCTCTCTCGCCTGACCTTGAATACTTTTGTAGGGGTTCCTTTTTGGTTTTGACTAAACTGACCGACCCTGGGTCCCCAAGGATTTTTTTTTACCAAAGAAATAATTATAATTATTTTACAAGTAATAACGGACATATTTCTCACAATTAATGTTGTGTTGTTTGTCAATTTTCCTAATGTTGTTCACATGGGCTTTGATAACAAAGAAAGACAACCTAAATAACAGAACAATTTGTTATGCCAGAGTTAGCGCAGGCGCCTAATACCCACTAAAATGTTCTTTTGAGTCCCGGAACGGACTCTTAAAAACAACGTAAAAGGGCAGTCAATTGCCTCTGACTTGTTCACAATATAATCTCGACAATTTAAAAAACGTTATTCCAGACACAAACCAAAAAAAGGTTCTGCGCATCCCAAAATTATTAAGTTCTTCCGTCCCGCATTTGGTTTTGATCTAATTCCTTCTTTCTACTTACACTCGGTCCATTTACAGTGATTGCAGTGTGTCCCAGTATGGCAACCCTGAATGAGACATCAGGAGTTCTTACTAGTCCTTACTATCCAATGAGTTATCCTTCTAACGAGAAATGCAGCTGGAAAATTATAGCAAGTAAAGGAGAACGGATTTTGTTGTTCATTGAAGACATTTCTATTGCGGACTGTGGTTCATCTTGCACGTGTGACTACTTGGAAATACAAAATGGCTCATCCTCTGATGGCATTTCAGACAGGCGAAGATGTGGCGGTGAAGACCGTGGAATAGTATACCATTCGGTAAAAGATGTCCTGAGGGTGACGTTTGTTTCTGATAGTGGTCCTCGCTGGGGTTTTCGTGGATTTAAAGCAACTTACATTAAAGTGAGATATAATGCAACAAACACCGGTAAGTTATTTATCCCTTCTTCCACTTTATTAAACATATATCGTTCTCTTGTACAACCTTACTTGTCCTATGGTATAGCCGTCTAGGGCCAAGCTGCTGCTACAAATTTGGAGAAAATTGTAATGCTTCCTGCAAAACGTGCCCTTCGATTGATTCATTTCAAACCCTTTAGGTTCCACGCTGTACCTCTGTTCAAATTGTCTAATGTTCTCCCTCTTAATTTTCGTTATTTTCAAACAATCTGACTTATTATGCAAGATGTATACTCATTCACCTATTCTTCAAAAGTACATCATCGTAATACACGATTTTCTGCGGCTGGCAATTTCTATATTAAGCACGCGAGAACTGCCCATATGAAGAGCTCCTTTTCAAGAATTGGTGCAAAAATATGGAATGTACAGTATTCCCGACAGTGATCGTGCTCTACCTAAATATAAATTTAAGAATACCCTACAGAGTCAGCTACTGGATATTTTGATACGGGAGGATACTTATGTTGGCGTGGGTACTTTAATTGACATATTTAGTAAATATTAATTTTTTAGTTTAATTTCACTCATACCTTGTTTCATTTACATATTTTAAAGTATATGTATTCACTGCCTAGTTGATTTAATATGTTGATGTTCGTGTATCTGTTTAACTTAATTATTATGACTCAACCCTATTATTGTAACTTTTTTACTTTTCCTTCCCTCCTCGATTAACTATAGGCTACTTTGCAGGCAAGGATTATTTATAGCTTGTATCAAAAGTGTTTTTATGCCTTCCTTCACTCTCAAACATATTAATTAAGGAGATACATTGCCTGAGCTTGTTTACTGGGCTCATTATCAAAGAGATACACCATATGGAGTAAAATGGGTAAGGGCAAAGGCCCAAAGCCGCCTATATTTAAATTTCAACATTCTATTGTCTGAAAAACATACTTTAAATATCAGCCCAGTAAAGGTGAGGGCACAAAAAAACGCCTAAACAAAATTATATATATTTATGTATAAGCTCGACGATAATACGTATCAGAGAGGTTGGGAAAAGGGGAGGAGGTGGGTAAAAACAGAAAGCGTCTTCACTCGATGAAAGTGTGAAAAGAATGATCAGCAATCGATACTCGCCTCGATTTCAAACGAGCTCAACTCCCTGGAGAATAATAATAATAATAAAATAATAATAATAATAACGAATATTTATACAGGATAACCCTTCAGTGCAAGAGCACTGTTATCAAAGGGGTCCTGTCATAATAACATAATATAAGGATAAAAACTAAAATAAGATAAGAATGACTACGCAACTAACTAACTACACTATACAAAAAATTGATCTAAAGACTCCCTAAATAGTATCCTACAGCTAATTTGCTTGATTTTTAAAGGTAAAAAATTAAAAGTTGAAGCACCTAAAAAGTAAAAACTTTTCCGAGCAAAGTCAAGTTTCACTTTCGGCAAAGCAATGGTGGTCCCGCTGTTCCTCGTATTAAAATCGTGGATTAAAAGATTAAAATAATCTTTGAAAGGACTACAAACATTGCCTTTTAGGCAATCAAAAACAAATAAACAAGCCTTTTTCTTTAAAAAATTTTCAATTGAGGGTAGACGGAGTTCACAGTTTAGACATTTTGAGTTTTGCAGAATAATCCTGTGGCTTCGTTGTTCCAGGGTTCTTATTTGGCACCTTCGTGTCTCTGACCAACTAAGCGTAATTTGACCGCAATAAGTAAATATGGGCATTATCATTGCTCTGTAGATTCGTTAAGCGCTTAAGGTGTCAGTGTTAGAACGGATTCGTCGTAATAAATTCACTCTTCCTGCAGCTTTCTTGTATGCTTTGTAAAAGTGCATGTCAAGATTTAATGTAGGGTCCAGATAGACACCTAGATACTTGTAAATTGTAGTCGTGTCAATACGAGATCCATTTACTGAGAGGTTTAGTTCTTTGCCATCGAAACCAAAATATGCTAAAAATGTCCCACCCTAATCCATCTAATATGTCCCGGATGTTGTCACGCCAACTTTCTTTTCAGCGTCACACATTCATAGAAAAGATATACTAAACAACAGTTCGGCAAAAAGGCATAAAAATTCTATTTGCAAGCAAATATTCCATTTAATAAACTTGAACTTGAACTTGGAAATCGGCTTTAAACGCAAAGTTAAAGGTTTATGTGCAGGCGATCAGGTGATCAATTTTCAGCAAGTTATATAAAACATTATTGCCTTATAACAGGAATATAGCAACGGTACCATTCAAATACTTTACGGAGTACAACAACACAAACTAAAGTGCCGATGAAACGCTAAAAATTTTTATTCGCATGATGTTAACAGTGTTTTGCTTTGTTTTTTATGTTTATCTATTGCAACGCTTTCGATTAAATTGTTTTTTTTTTTGGTTCACAGAAAAAAAAACTCTTTGATTTTGAATTATAAAGCTAAATCATGTTTATTTCGCCTTGTTTCAGCTTGTACCTCCGGCAAATATCTTAATGGATTTAGTGGATTCTTTTCAACTCCAAATTTTCCAAGTAACTACCCTCAATACAGCAAATGTACCTGGAATATCACAGTTCCCAGCGGGTACATCATTAAACTTAGCTTCCTCTACTTTCGATTGGAGCCATATCAGTACATTCCCTGCTATAATGCTCCAGAGGCCCGTGTTACAGTCACAAATGTTGCTTCAGATGATGGGTATCAGCCGTTCATGCTTTGCGGTCAGTCACTTCCTCATCCAGTGTACTCGGTAGGGAATTCCGTTCAAGTCATATTCACGTCTCTGAACAGTCAATACCCAGGGTTTAATGCAACTTACACGGCTATCACTTATAGTTCAGGTACTTGGTATACATTATTTATAAGACATCAACGATTGAGTTAAGATTAAAAAAACATCACCAATAACAACTCGCCCTATAAAACGTGATCCAAGAAAGTCTTGGATTCTGGATTCCACGCTGTGGACTCTGGATTCCAGGAACTGGATTCCGGTTGTCAGTGGCAGTTAGATTCCGGATTTCAATCATAAGAGGGATTCCGAATTCCTGGAGTAGAATTGTTCTACCGATTTTGGTATTCGAATTACCTTACATTGGGGGAAACGACAGTCATAAACAAACAGAAAAATTTAAAACAATCAGATTTTATGGAGCTACTCACACTATCAGGCAATTTCTTCGGTACTTACTAACGTATTACTGCTTGACAATGTAGAAGAGCAAAATAGGAATAACGAAATGCCAGAGGGAACACGATTGGGTAAAACCAGAAACCCATAAGGGGTTGAAACGTCTAACTCTCATATGTTTGCCTTGTCCGATGCTCGTAATTATTCATTTTCGAAAGTACCATATTTGGAACGAGAAGAAGAGATAACTGACCAATCAAACTTCGTAAACAACGTAACGTAATTTTACGTCATGTTCCCGCGCCCGCTTGAAAAAAATGGCCGCCAAACGGGGGAAAAACTCCCGAAAGCCGAGAAAGCTTTCAAAGGTTGAAACCAGGAATCTTACCGAAACACTAAGCAGGATATTATTGCCTTACCACCCGGGCCAAACATAACATTATGAAACCCGTTGACAACGCAACTTCTTGAAGTTGTCACTTCAAAAAACGATGACCGTTTTTTCGTTGACCCTCTTCACAGTAAATTTATACTGCAAATAGGTTTTTAAAATTCTTATATTAAAAGTCTAGAATAAACAGTGAAAAATATTTTCGAATAAAATTCATTAGTTACGTATTGAAAAGTGTCCAAAACCTGAACCTGAGATCTTCACAAAAAGTGATGCGTATAATGAATGTGGAAGCATTTAAGCTTAAATTCAGGTTGAGCTGATGTTGTAGTCACGATCGTGTTTTGAGCCAATTTTATGAATGAACAAACTCAAAACAATAGACAGAGAAGCCGTTTCTTAAAAAGGTTTATTCAAAATCCAAAAAGTTAATCCTTTAACGCAATTCGGAAAACACTATCTGGATCGTGGATCCGTTCACGCAAGTGAAATCGGCTGAGCATATGGCAAATTAAACACAAAATCCATCTCAAATTGGGGCACACTTTGTAATTTTTCTTTAGCGCCGAAGAGAGAAATTTATAAAACGTCTATGAAACATTTAAAAATACGTAAATTACCTTTCAAAAACGTAACTGTCTTGGCCATAGAGTGCAAAATGTACCTGAAAATTCAGCAAAAACTTCACTGCCTTGGTTGCATTTCAAAACAGACCATGCGCTCCGTCGAGAAGAAAACAAGTTTGAATTCCTCGAAGGACAATTTCTCCACAAAAAGCTGAGCATTCTTTTGAACTTTTTCTTTCCATTTTTTTTCTTTCAACGGTGTATTTTTAAACTTGAAATGTAGAACTCTTGTCTTAAAACATCTGCATGGTGATCGCGAGGCAGCCATTTGTTGAAAATGGATATCTGTCACTAAGGTTTCCAAATATGGTAAAAGTGAATATTCACGAGCATTGAACGCGAGTTACACGTTTCAACCCCTTATGAGTTTCTGGTAAAACTGCATTCATGTAAATTTTGAAGAACAAATTTGTTTCAAATTTGTCTTTATTTGTACGAAATTCGGATGCTCGAGAATCATCAGTTATGTGGAGATGACAATTTTGTCAGCCAAAGAGGCCCCTTACGCCAATTTTGAAGTTTAAAGCCCAAAGTTAACAAATTAAGAAGGATAAAATTACCGAAAATACCGTGGCTTATAAACTCCTTAAAATCACCAAGAAATACTGCAAAAAAATAGTGTTGTAGTAGTAGTATTCGTAATTGATGGGAGGAAGAGACATGTTTTGCTAACTAGCAGTATTTTGTATTTAAGCCCCCTTATGAGTCTAGCATGACAACAATATCTATCTGAGTATTTCATGAAAGCTGATTCACTAAGCCGTTTTCAGATGGATTCTGGGATATTGAGACGTCAGTAAAGAAGTGCTTTCGAAAATATTGGAGGAGGGGGGAGGGGAAGAGTCTGCTTTACCAAAATATGAAAGTGTTAAAAAGAAAAAAAATTCTTTGGAATATTTTTTCGAATATGCTCCAAGAGATGTGTGTAATATTCTTTTACAGTCTGTCCAAATATGACAACCGTGAATGAGATTTCAGGGGTCATCACCAGTCCTTTCTACCCCAGATATAGTCCTTATCAGAAACAAAGCTGCAGCTGGGAGATCCGGGCAAGAAAAGGAAAACGAATTGTATTTACTATTGAAGCTATCATGAAGTTTCATTGGTCGTGCGCTGCAAGATTGTATTGCTTGTGCTTTTATTTGGAAATTCAAGGAGGATCCATTTCAGGCTACGATGGTCCCAAGTGGCGTTTATGTGCCCCTCTTTTTACAGCCAACGCAACGTACGATTGGTTTAAAGAGCGAATTAAAGTACTAGTTTTCTCCGACGGTAGTATAGGATGGAGCCCTAGATTTAGAATATCATATACTCAAGTAAACTTCAGTGTATCCGGTAAGTAAATATTGCCTATTCCTGTTGTGGAAGTGAAAATGAGAAAACCTTGACGCCAAGCTAAGGATACATCATTCACTTAAGATTCAGATAACGACAAGTTTGTTTTTTTGCTTTTTGCTTTTGTTAGTTTGCTTGCTTTTAACATTTGGGCAATTCGCTTAATATCATCTGGGTGGGGCAAACACCCCATTTTCTCTGTGTCATGTTTTGGTTGGTGACTAGTTAACTTAGACCCCACATGGTGACCTAAAGGTCTGAGTTTCAGGCCTTTCTGGAGGAGAGGGGAAGAGAAGCGAAGGGGAGAAAGTGCCTAATCTAAAATCTCTTCTCTCCAATAAGCTATGGAATGCCTATTACTCAGGATACATCACTGCGTCACTTTTGATCCTCTCTTAGGATGTTCCAACTACACAACCCTCAATGAGTCCAACAGAGCAATGACATACAACAGACGTATTTCTTACCTATGCGATGCAAATCTTAACGGATGGTACAGATTTAATGGAGAGGCTGGAACGCAAATGGCTGACTCTTGTGTCAACATGTATCATTGCGGGACGGAGTCACCTGGATGGCTCAACGGAACTCATCCCGACTTAAATGATGGGGCCGTTAAACGCCAAGTGTGTTTTAGCTCTTTCGACAACTGTTGCCATTATTCAGATGAAGTAACTGTACAAAACTGTGGAGGATTTTACGTCTATAAACTTGAAAGACAATTCCAATGCAATCTGCGTTACTGCGGAAACGGATTGCGGTATGCACAAGGTATTAACACAAAACAAAATAAAATAACAATAACAACAATTGTAATATCTCAGTGTTTGGTAGGTGTATTTTCATGCATTTTCCCATCAATTTTCAAAAATTCATGCCTTGTTTTCCGGTGAAATTGCATTTTCCAGCAAAATAAGAATTAAGCAGTTTTTAAGAAAATGATATTGCAGCAACTATGGCTCATATAATAGTAACTGACACTGAACAAGTAGACAAGAATTTAACAGATTGTGTTACAAGGAGTTTTCCTTTCTTTCATAGAATGTTACAACTACAAAGTTCTTAACGAGACCAGCAGATCGAAAACATATAATGGATCTTATTATCAATGCGATCGTATGCTGTCGGCCGACTGGTACAGATTTGTTGGGGCAGCTGGAAATCAAATGGCAGAGTCTTGTGTCGATAATTCTCATTGTGGTGCATATTACTCTGGTTGGCTCAATGGAAGTCACCCTACAGTAAACGAGGGGGCTGTTCAAAGAAGAGTTTGTTTCAGGTATTACGACAACTGTTGCGATTTCCCGACTTACATCAGAGTCCGTAACTGTGGTGGCTTCTACGTTTACCAACTAAAGCCGTTCATTGTATGTCAGTCACGTTACTGTGGCAACGGATACGTATCATCGACACCAACGACGCCAGGTACACGTTTTCCTTGTTTCTTTTTTTCTTGTTTTAATGTCCTTTTCGTTCTACGGATAACGCATTTGGCATTAATCGATGAAATGAATAAAGAACACATTGCTTCCCTTCAAATGGTGAAATTGAACGGCAGCTATTCTATTGCCACCCTCCCCCCCCCCACAAATCAACCCTCTAGTGGGAGAATTCATTCACAACCCTTAACGACAACTGTATGCTTGAAATATTGGTTTTCAGTCCTGAAAACTCTAAGTGAGCTTAAAATCTTCAATCTACACCACTAAGAGAGGCTTCAACGGAGGGAAACAGCTTCCCTCAGCAAGCATAAGTGAATCATTGTACGTTTCTTGGAAACTACCTACCGACCCCTCCCCTAAGCCAACATTAACACTTACTTCTCACTTAAGGAAAAATGTTGGTTTAGGGGAGGGGTAGGTGGGCGGCCCACCTGATTCTGGAATCTGCTTATCTGGAGCTTACTAGTTTTTCCTATTTTGCAACTTTACAATTTTGCCAAACACAGAATGTACGCTCTTGGCTGAAGCGTTGACGAAAACTGCTAAAAAACATAATATAAAGTAATATCTTCATCCCACAAAAAAATGATATATACTAGTTTGTCCCGCGCAGGCAACAATTTAGTGGGGGGAGGGGGAGGGACAGGGGGGCACAATCTCTCGCTTCCCATACCCCGTCCTCCCCCCTCCCGTACTTTTGTGTCCCTTTGTCTCCCAACTCCCGCCCTTTATTGCGTTTCTCCCGTTATCATGCAAATCACGATGTTTGACTCCCTATTCTAGTAGGGAGTGCTTTAGCCTTGTCCGAAATTAAAAAGGTGTGTTGTAAATCGAACCACTCCTCACTCTCCAGCGCGATCACTGAAGCGGCATTCCTACGACACAAGTTTACACCAAGCGGCAAAATCTTCAGTGTCTTGTAAACTACAGTCGTACGGAGCGAGCTCCCACAGAAAGGTCTTCCATGGACGGATTTTTCCCCATCACACCGAAAAATACCGAGACCGATTAAAATGGTCTTTGACGACATTTGACCTTACTCGCTTTGTCGTTCTTACGGAGAATTTCGACAGCTTGCGAGACAGACGAGACACTGACACAACCGGCACAGTCGACACACGTGTACACGTGTCATATGCAATCTCATCCATGTTTTATGACATAAGAGGCTTGGAAAAGTCTTCAATTTCACAGGAAGTAATGCTGTTTTTTTTTTTTTTTCTTTATCCCGAGTACGAATTTTCGTTTCTTGACTTTTCTCGTGTATAAAATGTTGCGTTAAGCCTCGGAAAACGTTAAATGGAAGTCAAGAAACGTTGTTGGGTTCGTTTCTTTGACTGGATGTAGGCAGTAACAAACAACGAAAGCTTGCCTTTTTGAGCTTCTCTCCCGCTTCCGGCCATCGTAGAGATCCCGCATCCCGCCCTTTCTTCTCCCGTCTCGGTACTCCTCCCGCCCACTGTTCTCCCGGGTTCCCACCCACCTGCCGCCCCCCACCCCCCAACAATTTAGTGATTGTTTCAAGCTTGCTGAGGACATCAATCACTATCAGTTGGCCAATGTTGTTGTAATTAGTGGTTCCGTACAGAAATACATTTTAATCCCACGTTTCTGAAGAGAAACTAATTTCTTTGTTTTTGTTTGTATATTAATTATTTGTTCATCAGAGTTACCACACACAACCACCACAAAAGTAACACCTGCAAGTAAGTATCCTATGAAGATTAAAGTAGAATAGTGGTAAGTTTCTGATTCTACACCAATTTAGGGTTCGCTTTTAAAAAAACTAATACTTTTGTTTTCTCCCAGCAGGGGCATCGAGCGCCACAGACGCAGAAACAACACCCACAAGTAGGTCTTTTCAGGAGGCTAGGCATCTTTCCAACTTTAGTTAAACGCTATGGAAAAACAGCCGAACCTCCCGTAAGCGACCATCCAAAATGCACAGGCTATAGATTTCGTGGTCGCTTACCAGAATTGAACCACAAGTGGCCTCTTCGTAAAAGAGCTCTGGACACCTCTATTTTGGGGGGATAATTAACAATTATTCTTTGAAATCGAGGTGAATAGTGGCAAAATATTTGCCGAGCCGCGAAAGCGGCGAGGTAAATATTCCCAAAGCCACTATTCACCGAGATTGAAAATAATAATTGTTTTAGTATATACACACGAGGTGATCTCAACAAAATCAGAGAGGAAACCATTAAAAAGTACAATTTAATTGACAGATCAAATCACGCGTAAGTTTAAAAAATGATTCTTTGCAGAATTTTCAAACATGGCAATTCACAAGTTTATCATTTCGCAAACAACAGCGTAATGGCTTAAATGGAACCGCTAGAAGTTTGAACTGTCTCTTTACCTGAGAAGAAAAGTGGAGCTTTGTTTTTTTCTGTTGACTAGCCAAGTTTATAGCCAAAAGGGCTTGTTGTGTCGTTCTTCGCATGAAGTGCTAACAAAAATGGCCGGCTCGGTCGCTCGAGGTAAGACGTCGTCTTCCTGTATCATTCTTTGTCCCGTTAACTTGAAACGTAGAATTTCTGCAAACATTTCCTTTTAAATTTGTTTGTCATAAATAAACTTCGATTTTTGAGCCAAAATTTTCTTCTTAGAAAACGCTGAGTTCACGAAACGGCTTATTCTACGCGAATACACGGGAGTTGTAAACAATCCATCGAGCACAAAACTCAGCTAAGGTAAATTGAAAAACGCCTTCCAAGTCTTTTCTTGCCTTACAAAAAGTCAGCGCTAGGATTTTGTCGACTTTTAAAAGATTGTTCTCTAAAAAAGGGGAAAAACACCGAGCTCACACATTAGCCACTCGCTAGGAGGTGAATATTGTTGAATAGTCCGAGATAGCGAACCAGTCAGATTGCTTAAATCACCAAGATCACTGAGTGTGTATATACTAATTTACGATATCTGTACGTTATTCCATGTTGTGACTCTAATGTTTCCGTATGCACTCAGAAACCAACAAACAGATCCCACTCGATGGGCTTAAAGAAGGTTAAAAACAATGGAAAATTTTAAAACCGTCAGCCCCAAAAAGCTACCCCGGCTCCAGAGGTCCGTTTTCGAAATACCAAGGATGAAATAAACCGTGCTCACGGTTTGATAAAGCCCCCGAGATACCGGAACTATCGGGAATTAGATAAGAAAAAAAAACCTCCGGAGTCACGGGGACCCAAAAGCTGTCGTTGTCGCGGTCGTTAAATGAAGAGAGGTGGTCGTTTACGAGAGGTTCTAATTACAGCCCGGTTTTGCCTGGGAACGTTGCAGTGCTTTTGATACATATAGGTGGTTGGGCACTTACGAGAGGTGGTCGCACATGGAGGTTTGGACAGTATACTTTTTTTTGTCAGTTTATGGAATCAGTCAGATAACAGTTAACGTCGAAAGAGGCTTCTCTGGTGTTATATTTTCGGGGCTTCTAGTTGCTCTTGTTTAGTATAACGTAATATGTGCCCGGCACCGGAAGTGATGTGATTTCTATTTTGATAGAGATCACGGGTTATTTATGTCCATACTGTCAACTGCGATTTCATGTTGCTCCCGATAATCCATCTTGGACAAACATGATTTCTCAGTTCAAGCAGATTGAACTCATACTGTTACGATCTTTGTAAAAGTATCGATTTCAGTCTCTAAAACACAGGGCTAGAATTTCAAACTTCAGAAGCTTGGAATTAAGCCTCATTAGATAGCTGGTTTTTGAGACTTTGCAATCAGAAGGTAGAAAAAGAGCTGAAAACCATGCATTTACAATTACTGCGAACTTTGAGGAAATTTGTATTGAACCTATACTTGTGACGTAAAAGGCTTTGAATACAAGTTTCCGCTTGTCAGATTCCGGAGTAGTGATTTTTAACTGCAGTGTAAGTTTGATTTCACCTCCTTTTTTTTATCCAGTGTGAAAGCTCAATGTAGATTTAAGCTTGATAAAGTGAAATCTTGTTTATTAAGTCTATTTATCAAGTGGTAAAGACTTAAAATTCAAGATCATATGGTGGATCATCTTGCATTTAAGATTTTTTAATGCACAAAAAAACCTTTGATTCAAGTCTCCACACCACAAAAACGGCTTCGATTGGAGTAGGAAACTCAAATCAGTCTGACATTGATTTAGATTCAAGTCTCTCTACCACAAAAATGTCTTAGATTGGAGTTTTCAAATTAAGGAAACTCAAATCTGACATAGTTGAGTAGCATTCAATATTTCTTATTCGTGATCCTTGTTAAATGCTTTTAAAATTTATGATTTTTTATCTAATCTACACTCATATTAGCAAGGTGTGAATGAAAATTGTCTCTTCTGGTTACTCCATATTAAAGCTTAAATTAATTGGTTGAAATATTTCCTCGATGAGCGAAAAAAATTGCAAAAATAGACTAAAAGAAGGGTTGGTATAGGCAAACTAATAGCTCGTCTGCTGTACATTAGTATATTATTAGGTAATAGAATGATTAGGAGTGATATTTGGCATAAATACCACGAGTGATAGTTCAAAAATTGATATACGTAATTTCACGAGCTATAAGGCGAGTGAAATTTGAGACAAATTTGAAATATCACGAGTGGTATTTATGCCAAATATCACGTACAAATCATGCTATTATTTGTTTATACTACTACCCGCAAAACGTTGTAATTTTCACATGTAGGTATTTCAAATTAAGCTGAAATACCACTGCTCTAAGCCAATCAAATTGCGGAAATTCCTCATGTAGTAGTATAAACTAACTAAGGGAAGAAATGTCTAACAGGAAGAGGCTTCAATTCACAGATCTGGTCAACATTGGTACTTTGGGCTTAAAGAGATATTCTTGTATTTGAAATGGTTGGATAGGTTGACAATAGCAGACAATTGAAACATATTTAGTTTGTCGTCATATTTAAGATATACATATTTCCTGATACTAATCTATTTCCTTTTTCATTGTTTGTAGGGCGATGTACAGTGAACTTGAGAATCGGAGCATTCTTGTTGTAGATATTGATAAATACTAGATAATTGACAGGCGTGGCAGCATACGTCAAAAAAGCTGTTCAAACTCAGGATTCAAAAATCCCCTGCTGATCCACGTCCTGTCGTGTATAGTTCAGTCCAGTTTTGAGGCGCAAGAAAAGAGATAAGATTGTAAGATTACTTACAAATTTTTTCCCTTCCTTGTCCGCTTATTAGGGTCATGTAGCAGCTGGTCGGAAGAGAAGTCACCAATGGTGCCTAACCCTGGCCCCAAACAATACTGAAACAATTGAAAGAATGACATGCCATTGTTTTCTGCGACCAATCAGGAGAGACCTTACGAGCAGCTCCTACACAACTGGCTTATTATAGGAAGTATTGTTTTATTAAACACACGTGACCCTACTTCCAAGGTAGCCTGTTCTAGGCCCCCAGATTGTGGAGATGACGCATACACGTAAGTGAAAGGCAGGGAAATAGGGGTTTTAATGGTAGTGTGCCAGTCCAGCAACAGATTTCTCAGCTACCTGCCATAAAGTGTGGATTAACATTGACACTGACTGATGCTATACATAACAAGGGGTGGTTTGCAAAGGGTACAGATGGTGTTTCGCTAGAAGTATCTTGATTCTGAATTAGTCACTGGAAATGCAGAAGGGTAAACACGGTGCCATGTCAGCCTGAGAAAACAGCCGACATTTAGCGACGCCACCACAGGTTTCCCCGCGCGAAATGATGTCTGAGAAACGACTGCAGAACGTGTCACTATTCAGATCTGGGTAGTGATTCTGATTGGTCGAACCGCGAGGGAAATTTTCTTCAGCCAATCATAAGCACTACCCAGATCTGTCATCAGTATGGAATTTCTGTTATCGTTTCTCAGACGTCATTTCAGTCGCAGGGAAACTAGTGATGACGTCCCGAAATGTCAGGTATTTGCTCAGGCTAGGGCCATGTATGGTATTTTCTTGTTGAGCTTAAAAATATTTCATTTACATTTCTTTGCCTGACTAAGGAATTATTTTTGTTTTTATGCTTTTTTGGTATCGGTAGGAAACAATTAAGAGGCTGTCCGCGTAAGAACCGATAAGGCAAATTTCGGTGTATCACGGATTGCCCTGATTTTTTCAGTGGAAGATAACTATCCTATCCCATGAAGAAATATCACATTTATTTGGACCAACTCAATTTTTTTCTCTATATTACAGGAAGATTTTCTCGGTCACCTAAAACTGGCCCGTTTGCCTTCAGAAGTGGTGCGATTTTGGTGAAACTTTAGGGCTCTGTCAAACCTACCTTACATAGCCAAATAAGCAGATTATCTTACACACAAAAGTTTTAACTCTCATTAACAGTGTCAAAGTTTAATGGTTGCATTCTGTGGAAATTTGGCTGAGATATGATTTTTTTTAAAATGACCGTTAATTTGCTCAGCAGGAAAAGTAATTTGCATAACTAGAGCTGAACGGTAATTTCGCAAAAGTGGCACCTGACCCAGACTCAAGTCTGTGATAAATCAGAAGTACTAAGACCAGTCTACTTCTTAATGCAATAAAATTTGTGGGCACTCTTCTCTGCGCGCTGTACAAAGTTCCGTTAATGTTACAAATTCGCCATTTTGACAGCAAAGCTGGACTTGTAACGGTCCGCATTTGATCGACTAATTTCCACAGTTTTAACGTTTCTAGTTATCACCAAATGTCATTAGACCCTTTAAATGTTGGACTTTTGAAAACATGAGGAGAAAACTTGGTAATCGCTTTTTCTTGGTTTTTTTCCTAGTCGACGATCAGAACGCGACTTCGTTCTCCGTATGCAATTAAATTAGCCTTAGATGCGTCGTTTCAACAAATTGAATTGACAGGAAACATAACTGCTTATATTTCAAATTTTTAAGGGAAAATATCTCTTAGAACTTTCCACGGAAAAACACGAACGATATATGACTTAGAATCCCCTTAGGTCTGTTTCACGAGGAAGAAATAGTAGAAGAAGATATGTTTACGCGAATTAAAATAATTTAATCACTGTGGCCCATCACGCATTCCCCGAGAGTGGCTGTGTATCGATCAGTTCTTTTATCTGATTATATTTTTTTTGAAGTGATAGTCATTGATAATCATACAATTTAATCACTGTTAATTCCGATTCTTTACTGGGTGGGAAATACCGTGCTGTTGTATTTATTCATTCTACGACCGTTTTAACTCAGTCAGTATCCCCGGGAGCCACCGTGAGGATAGGGTTTAATTATAATATGACAGCCCATGGTGTAATACACGACAATTAGCTACAAAGTAGTCACTTGGACACGGCCTCTCTTATTCACGAGCACTAGCACAATATTTTCAATTACAGAATCAAAAATTAATATTTTGGAAATAGCTCGCAAACAACTTCAGAAATACCGTGCAAGACCATAGGACCACACCTGCAAAGTACTTTCATTTCCTAGATCCCTTGCTAACCATAGGCTATACAAACGTTAGGGTGGTATTAACAGAGCATTGTGTTTATCGCCAATTAACAACATTTCAGTAAAAATGAGGAATGGCATGCAGAAAAAGGCATAGTTATTGTTTACGGTCCTTCTCCTGTTAAATCCCAAAAGTTTTGCCGGCTGTTACTCACTAAATTAAGGATCCATATGTTTACTCAAGAGCTGTTGGAGAAAAGCACGTGCAATCTTGTATGAAAGACAAAAGTTTGTTAACTAGGTCTCCTTTTCTTTCCCTGGATTTGAATGGTATTTTAAAGTGCCACAAGATTTTTTTAGTATTACCACGTTGAACTGACTAGGTTGTTCTTCCTTTGACATACACATAGGTTGAAAGCTTCTGGTTGAGGGTGTTGTGATCTCAATTCTTCAGCGATTTCTGCAACAAGCTTTTGCCTTTCGAACTCCTCGTCTTCTTGCAACAGATCTCTATGGTCAAGTTCAACTTGTATACACTTAGGATTATGTTTACGTGTTGACTCAAACGGGCCTAGAGTCCAACATGGGCTGGCAATAGGTGAGCACGGAATTGGAACAGGGGTGGGGGGAACTCCCTATGATGGCTTATACGGGGAGGTTCCGCCCCAAAGGAGTACCTTTTTCAGGATTCAGGTATAAGAAAGGTGGGCATTTCACTAGATGAAGTATATGAAAGGGCGAGTGCGCTTATTGCAGCCTTAGCAGCATCTTTGGCGGTTCTTAAAGAAAAAAGAACTAAGTTTAAGAATTTAAGGAAAAAGTAGAAGGACTTATTTTTTCAGAAATTAATATACACGGGAGAAATTTCACCCCCTTAAATACAAATGCTTATTAAAGTAGAGGTGGAACAGTGGGGAGAGAGGATGGATGGTAAAGTAGGTTAAGAATGGAGAGGTGAGATGAAGCACATTGTTGAAGAGGGTATAAATACAAAAAAACAAAAACAAAAAAAACAGCAATCTGGAGGCATTTTTGAAGACTTAATGAAAACGTTATCAAACAAGAAAAACAGAGAAATCTTGTCCAGTAAACCTCTCCGGCAAATGTGTGGACATGGTTGCAGACTGTTCAATCGTGCTCTTCTCGACCCTCCGGCGTCAAGTTTTTTCAAGTTTCTTGCGACAGGAGGAGCAAATCGGCTATATAAAGTTGAACTGAACACTAAGGTACTTTTAAGTATCACTAATTACCGGGGCCTAGCCGAAGGCTGGCACGGGTCATAAAATGCAACGCGTTTCTGTGTTTTCAAAGTTACATTGTTAGGGATATATCGCTGACTGAGATATATCGCTGGCTCGTTACTTTTGGGAGTGTTCGCTGAGATATATCGTTGTTTCAGAAATTTGAAGTAGGGAGCAACAACTGTAACCATGTAAATATTAATTCGATTAGTTTGCACACGGAATGGTTTAATGCGACTATATTTACCACTTTTCAATAAATGAGATCCCTGTCTATTGCAAAATATTGTTACAGTGTTCATCCTAGCGATGACAAAGCTTGGTCGACGTAGAACTGTGTACACTACGACAAAGCAAAAATCTTAACTTATTAAACTTGCATCACAGCTAGCCCAAGCTCACTATGAGAGCCGTGAACAACATTATCCTACTTAGCTAATTAATTATTCATACAGCAAGAAAATTATAAGACGTTGTATGGAGAAATATTCTTTGCTCACTAAATTAGCAAAATGTACATTGAATATCGCTTTGAAGCTTACCTTTAGCGTCTTCTTGTTTTTCTTTGTATTCTGTCTGCATTTCAGACCTCCTAGGCACTGTTTAAGGCCTTTTTTGGAGCGACAGTTTTTCACCCAGATGACATCTTGGTGAAAAATTGTCACTCCAAAAAAGGCCTTAAACAGTGCCTAAGAGGTCTGAAATGCAGTCAGAATACAAAGAAAAACAAGAAGACGCTAAAGGTAAGCTTCAAAGCGATATTCAATGTACATTTTGCTAATTTAGGGAGCAAAGAATATTTCTCCATACAACGTCTTATAATTTTCTTGCTGTATGAATAATTAATTAGCTAAGTAGGATAATGTTGTTCACGGCTCTCATAGTGAGCTTGGGCTACCTGTGCTTGCATGCGCCAAGCTTTGTTTATGCGTTTCAGTACCTTACAATTCGCACTCCCAACAGGAAACTTCGTCAAATATTTTCCGACAAACAAGTAAAACTCATTAGGAGGAAGTCTATCACTGCTTTGACTTATGAAGCAACAAAACAAAATATTTTCAAATAACCTTTGTCACGCAATATTTACGTTAGCGAGATGCGCAAATTCTCAACTGCTCAAAATTCGGGATTCCCTAACATTTTGCCTTTTCACATTATTCATTACACCTTGTTTTCATCTCTAAAGAATATTTGCAATAAAAAAGATTTTCATGTCGCTCAGCAAACTTGTTGATGAAAAAGACGTGGGTTGCCAAGACAAAAGTGGCCCCGGTAAAATTCACGAAGTGACTCTTGTTTTTACAAAACCCAGAGACATGTTTTAAACACTGTTTAAGTTCAAAAAAGTTATTTTTATTGCAAGAATGAAATACTTTTCATACACGTGCAAGTGAACGACACCTCGACCACAATCACTCCTAGCCTCGTCCCCAGGACATTCTTCTTAGAAAATGACAGGGGCGGGAAAGCCCTGGGGACGAGGTTGAATCCTGACTCCGTGTAGAAAGTTCTTTTTTCCCCATTTATAAAGCTCTTCAAACAATCATCAGAAAACAATCTTTCACAACAAACGGATTAATCGGTATGTATAGTATTTTAAAAGTAAGAATTGATTAGGGCAAGATACACGGCTGTCAAAAAAATAGAAATAACAAAAACTATCTTTGCAAGCTCAAATAAACTGGAAAAGAACTTCAGAAAACATCGCAAGATAAAATGTTAAATAGAGAAATTAAAATATCTCTGTACGTTAAGACAATTGTTTGCATGAAGAAGAAAAAAGAATGATGGAACAAAACTTTGACTTATTTCGCTGGCTATCTGGAAATTTACGACGTGTCTTCCTGCCACAGAAGTTATTTTGCCAGTATGATCCAGAGTGTGACCGGGGTATTGACAAGACCTTAGGCTCGATTTCCGCCCTCTCCCCGTCCGTTGGGGGCTCGTTTTCCAGAACAGCGGCTTACAATCGAGCCTAACAAGACCTTGGCGCTCGCAAAAACCTGTGCCTAAAGCAGATTGTCATTTTAGTGTTAGCCTGTGTACACACTACCCCCCCTTGGAAGAAGCGGCCCCTTCTCCGATTTTTCTTGAGAGGAAGGGGTCTGTACACAGGCTATTCAGTGTCTGTGCCTTGGGCAGATTGTCATAGCAAGCCTCGAATACGTACCTAGCAAGCCTCGAATACGTACTCTCGCTAAAATGAGTTCATTTTCATTGTCTTTGCTACACTTGCTACACTTAGACAAGTGACAGCTGGCTAAGTGCGAGGTAATATCATCCATGCACTCTGTGACCAACACATTTTCCTCCACACCCCTTCCGGGACCTCACTCTGTCTACGATCTCGCGGAAGAACTGCTTGATGAAATAGCCGAAAAAGCCATTTTTCACAATTGATCTCTTCGGCGATTTCAGTGAGATCATCGTTGGAATTCGGATGTTATACCCTAACAAAAACTGAAAAGATACTCCCTTTTGCGTTTATTCACTGAAAAAAGGAACTATTTTTTCCCTTTTCATTCTGCTACCGATAAGCTACCGATAAACGCTTTAAAGATCTTTGAATGAAACTGAAATTTACCACTAATTTAAGATAGAAAAAGTGTGGGGCATTTTTTTTTTTATC
This sequence comes from Porites lobata, assembly GCA_942486035.1. Taxonomy (NCBI): domain Eukaryota; kingdom Metazoa; phylum Cnidaria; class Anthozoa; order Scleractinia; family Poritidae; genus Porites; species Porites lobata. The sequence goes on along the minus strand of CALNXK010000137.1, from coordinate 259,568 downwards.
ATAGTGCCATGTACAAAGATCTGCCTTCTCCCGATAAGCAAATATCATAATAAAGCTTTCGACGTTAACGTAATTTTTTATAAAGGCACGCAAAAAAGAGTGCCCAAACATTTTCGTGTGTTGACAGGAGGAATTACCTTGCAAGTGAACTCTTATTTTTTATTATTATCAATAACTATCATTTAAGAAAAAGATGATAATATTATCGAATTGATCGACACAGCGCTATTGTTTTCTAATCGACCACCCTTCTTCAGGAATGCGTGACAGGCCACAGTAATTGAATTATTTTAAGCCGCAAACATCTATCATGAAATATTATTCAGCTGCTTCTTCCTCGTTAAAAAAAAAAAACAGACCTTAAGGGGATTCTAAGTCATGGTTTGTGTTTTTCTGTGGAAAGGAGAATTATTTTTCCCCTTAGAAATGTGAATGTAACGATTATATTTCCTGTCAATTTGTTGAAACAACGCATCTAAGGCTAATTTGCATACCGAGAACGAAGTCACGTTCATCGTCGACAAGAAAAAGACCCAAGGAAAAGCGATTACTAAGTTTTCTCCACATGTTTTCAAACGTCTAACATTTAAAGGGTCTAATGATATTTAGTGATAACTGGAAACGTTAAAGCTGTGGAAATTAGTCGATCAGATGCGGACCCGTTACAATTCCAGCTTTGCTGTCAAAATGGCGAATTTTGGAACATTAACGAAACTTTGCACGGCACGCAAAGAAGAGTGCCCACAAATTTTATTGCGTTAAGAAGTAGACTGGTCTTAGTACTTCTGATTTATCATAGACTTGAGTCTGGGTCAGGTGCCACTTTTGCGAAATTACCGTTCAGCTCTAGTTATGCAAATTACTTTTCCTGCTGAGCAAATTAAAGGTCATTTTCAAAAAATCATATCTCAGCCAACTTTCCACAGAATGCAACCATTAAACATTGAAACTATTAATGAGAGTTAAAACTTTTGTGTGTAAAATAATCAGATTATTCGGCTTTGTAAGGTAGGTTTGACAGAGCCCTAAAGTTTCACCAAAATCGCACTACTTCCGACGGCAAACTGACTAGTTTTAGGTGACCGAGAAAATCTTCCTGTAAAATAGAGAAAAAATTGAGTTGGTCCAAATAAATGTGATATTTCTTCATGGGATAGGATAGTCATCTTCCACTGAAAAAATCAGGGCAATCCGTGATAGACCGAAATTTGCCTTATCGGTTCTTACGCGGACAGCCTCTTAAAACTTGAGGTCTGCAGAATTGACAGATCTTGACAGTGTGATGCATTGGCATGGTTCACTCACTCAGCCACCACTACGCCTCGTAGTTGATATACTGAAGCTCGAGGTCAGTTAAGAAAAAAAACACAAACTCGCATTGTTTGTGACCAGTACAATTTTGAGAAGCAAATCAATGCATTTCTGAACAAATGGTGCCTTTGTACTGCAGCACAAGAGTGGAACAAGGGCAAGCCAGTTTCATTTGAGACGTAGTATAATGTATATCATGAAATATTAAATGGGTGTGGCGTACCAAAGCTCAATGTCTAAACTTGTACTGAGGTTCCAGTTTGTTAGGGAATACATTAATATTTACACCTGTCCACTAGACAAGATCACATTATACGTTTACGATCTCGTCGACCCTATGATGGTTAAGGGTGAAAGGGGCTACAAACAGAAACCTCTGAGAGCTTTTTCAATGTAAGTGATATTTGATAGCATAAGTCACCCATACGTTTTCCTTTCCAGGCACCAATGCAAGTGGCTGTACAGGATTGGACTCTGTAGCGTTAACCGTCTATGAATTATAAAGAGTCAATACAGCTATTGAAATGGATCCCATTATAAATGCACTGTAAATATCAGTATTTATTAAATAAAAGATGCTGACGCCAAGTTGAACACAATACTCTCTTTTGCCAATAACGATTAAAAGCCTCGCAAAATTTCATTTGGGAATCAGCATCTTGTAGCAGTTTCAAAGAACGCTGAGTTATATGTCAAATTTTTCATGGCATTTACTCTCAGCAAGTGTGTGATCACATTTCAATGGTTTAACTTGTTT